>PVJH01000921.1:0-227413 GCA_004026705.1 Nesogale talazaci
GCTGCCTTCCTCGGTGGTGCTGATTTACCCCGGGACCCTTCCCTACAGGGCATTACGTTACAGGGCAGGTGATTTGAGCTTTAATGGACTTGCGAGGCTGGTGAACTTCATTTCTATAAATTCTCAACTTTCCCAGTGCTGCGACCCTTTAATACAGTTCCTTATGTTGTGGTGACCCCAAACCATAAAATTATTTTTGTGGCTACTTCATCATTGTAATTTTGCTACTGTTATGAACCAGACAATCCCTGTAAAAGAGTCATTCAGCCCACAAAGGGGTTACAACACACAGGTGGGTAAGTGCTGGCTAATAGCTTATATGTAATGTTTGATCTGTAAATGTTATCGTGTGTTTCTGGGTCACCCCACCCATCTTTTAAATACACATACAGAATTGAGAAATTTACATGAAATTACATTTGGCTTTAAATTATAACCAATTTAGTAAATAATGGAAAAAGAGTGTAAACACAACGAGAATATCTTCCAGACACAATCACTGAAGACAATATGTGTGCATAGGCAGATGCGTTGAAGAAAGCTGACTAGCTCCACTAGGAAAAGATACAGTGTATTGGGTCTAAAAGGCTTGAAGATAAACAAGGGACCATCCACTTGAGATGCAACAAAGCCCAAATGGAAAAAGTACACTAACCTGTATGATCATGGGGTATTGATGGGATCAGGGATCTGGCATCTAGTACCCAGAACAAAGCCACACCCAAGGTAAATGGGGTAGGGGTGAGTGGAGTGCAGACTGGAGACCCAAAGCCCATCTGTAAGCAACTGGACATTTCCTTACAGAAGGGTCTTGCGGAGGAGATGAGCCAATCAGGGTGCAGTGTATCATCAATGAAACATACAACTCTCATCTAGTTCTTTAATGCTTCCCGCTGCCCACCCGTCACACTGTCATGATCCCAGTTCTACCTTACAAATCCAGAGGATGTACACTGGTACAAATCAGAGCTGAAAACATAGGGAATCCAGGATTCATAACCTCCTCAGGACCCATGATGACAATAGGGATACCAGGAGAGGAGGGGAAGGGGGGGAGAAAGGGTGAACCAATCACAGTGATCTACATATAACCCCTTCCCAGGGTGAAGGACAGCAGAAAAGTGGATGAAGGGGGACAACGGTCAGTGTAAGGCATGGAAAAAAGATGATAAATTATCAAGGGTTCATGAGGGAGGTATGAAGGGTGGGGGAGGGGAAAAGTCTACAAGGGCTCAAGTAGACAGAGATGCTTTGAAAATGATGATGGCAATATAGGCACATGTGCTTGACACACTGTATGCATGTATGGATTGTGATAAGAGCTATATGAGATTCCAATCAAATGATTAAAAAATGAAAACAACAAAAAAGGGAAATGGCAATAGAATATTTTGGCATCTGGATGCCTTCTTCTCTGTGCCCCTTCCTATGCTCGAAAACAAACAAACAAACAAACAAACACCCAGCAGTGACTGCAGGACCACCTGCATTCTGGAATGAGCGAGAAGATTAATCTCATCTGAAGAATTCCTTTTTTCTCTTTTTGTGTCAGACAGCAAAAGCAGGAACCCAAATAAACATGAAGTGTGAGAACACAGAAAGCAAAGCAACACAGAACCTTATCGAGTGGGTGCCTTTCAAAGGAGCGAAGCATCACTTCGCAGTTTTGGAGGTTAGGGAAGTCTGTCTTGCCTTCGATATTTTAGGGAATATTCTTTCTGGTCTCTGTTGGCTTCTGAAAGTTTCAGGATTTGTTGGTTTGAGCCTATTTCCACAGACAGATGGTCATTTCCCCCTGACTCTGAGTCGGTTTTCTCTTTGATGGGAAACTACTCAGATGGGAAGAGACCATGAGTGGTGTAAACAATTACACCCTTGACTACGAATCAAAAGGTTGGAGGTTTGGATTCACATAGAGGTCTTGTGATAGGTTTGTTGTGTCAACTTGGTCAAAGAAGATAGGTGGATTTGTTGTCACAACATGGCCAATGAACACGTGGGATCAATTGAAGGGTGGAAATATGAATGACTTGATGAGACTCATCTTTTTCTCTTGCTCTTGGATCTTCGGACCAGTCAGCTGCCTTGTTTGTCCTGTGCGTCAATCTCCAAGCTATACTACCCGTGGAACAAGTAAGCCGTGGACTGTGTTGCTGTGAGTTGAGATTCCTTCGCACCCTGTTTGGTCACGCTCCTGGAATATACATCTCTTGAGCTGGCTGACTGTTGGTGACCTGCCTTGCTGTGGTGGTCATGCACTTATGTAAATTTCCTGATTGAGATGTAGGGGTGGAGTTTAGCCTATTAATCTGGAGATGGCCATTGAGTAGCCAATGAGGCCTCCGTGTGGGCATGACTTTCTCCTGAGACTTCTGGGAAATCTCGTGGTGTTTCCCTGGTGGAGATGAGAAGTTATCTCCCAGATGTTGAGAGTTGTTAGTCTCAGAGACAATGAATTATGGACAAGGCAAGGTAGCAGTGTCCGAAGAGCTGCAGGAGTCAAAGGAGAAGTCACATGGCCTTGTCCTGATGGAACCAGACCTCTGAAGCTGGAGAAGCCACCTGGAGACCCCTGCCAGTGCTGAGCTGCTTCTACCACCACTGGATGCTGTTGATGGACCCTGAACCCTGGAAGTGAGGAGCCATGGGGAGATCCCTGCCAGCGCCTGGATTCTGCACCCCCTGGATTGTGACTTTGTGAGTTGGAAGGAGACATTATAGACTGGTATCGGATCTATGGGCTAATGTTGGACTTATGACTTTGAACTGGACTGGGTTGGGATGCTTTCTCAATGATCCATTCCTCTTGTATATAAACCTTTTCCTTATATGCATATGTATGTCTATGATTTTGTTTCTCTAGTCTACGTGGATTAACATACTTGCTGTTTGCTGCTTGTGGCCAGATAGCCTGAATTGCTGTACAGAAGACTATTTGGTGGCCCTCAAGACTCGAACGACTGCCAGTGTACTAGCTGTGTCACACCAGTGAGTTGCCCCGAGCCATTTGTACTGCATTATAGATTAGTTACCTGTTTATTTCTTTTGTTAGATATCTTTATATATATAGATATAGATATAGATATACATATATATAGATAATTGTTAGTGTTTTGGTTTTGCTTCTCTAGAGAACCCTGTCTAACACAGTTCCTTGGAATAAAGTCTTAATCCTCCCAAATAAGCCAATGAAACCTCCCATGGAGCATCTCTACCTGACACACACGGCCCCCATGAGTTAGAATTAAATCAAGAGCAATGAAGAGAGTGGACGAAAAGCCAATCGACTCCATGATCGTCTCATTTTCACTTAACTGATAACATTTCCAGAGCCTCTATGTCTAAACAAAATCCTACTCATAGGCACTAGAGGAAAGGACTTCAACACACATTTGGGTGAGCATAATTCTATCTGTACCACTTTATGGCTTGATACCCATAACAAAAATTATGTCCATAATCCACTTGTGAAATATAAAAATTAGCACACCCTTCCAGGAGCAAAAAGAAGACGAAACAGTAATTCTTCCAAATTGCAGCATTATGTCTCTTAACTGACAATATTCTGTAACAACTGTTTTTGTTTATCATCATGCCTACACAGGCTAACAAAACTACTGCTCTTTTGGTTTTGCATATTGACATACAGTGTTTTTCATTGTGATCAAGAACTGAGAGGAAAGAAAAAGAGACTTAGTGAGTTATGACACAATTAAATTTTACATCCCAATGTTGCTGTTTGTTGTGTTTTGTTAAAGATGTGTCTAGCATCTATTGTTTTTATTATTTCCAGCTGTCCTAATTATTTCTCTCATTTGATTTTAATTCTGTTTTCAAAGTGGAGCTTGTTTGCCAGGTGGTGTTTTTTTCTTCTTCTTCTAAGCTCGTTCAGTTCTAATTAAAAAAGATGTCCAAAGAAAGTCATTATTTCAGCATTTACTAGTAACATATTTATGACCCCATTGAAGAGGGGAGTCACATGTTCCTAATACTGAATTTTATTGTTGGAATTGCCACTGGGCCTGAGAAGATAGAAGTTAGGCACAACATTTCAGAATGTTTGTGTGCTCCTTCTTAAAAGAAACAAACTGCTGTGCAATTGGAAATAAAATGTTCCAGTAAGACAAATATTGTATATGAATACACTTAAGTAAAAAGCAAACAAAATAAAAACAAAGCAAAAAGGAGGATTCTGATCAACTTTCATTATCCCCTAAGGCTTTTAAATTTTATTTTAAATCACTTTTATTGGGGGCTCATACAACTCTTATCACAATACATACATCCATTGTGTCAAACACATTTATACTTGTTGACATTATCATTTTCACAACATTTTCTTTCTACTTGAGTCCTTGGTATTAGCTCATTTTTATCCCTCACTCCTCTACCCTCCTTCCATCATAAACACTTGATAATTAATAAATTATCTTCTCATGCATTATACTGACCAATGTCTTCCCTTCATCCACTTTTTTGTTGTCTGTCCCTCCAGGGAGGGAGTTATATGTAGATCATTGTGATTGGTTCCCCTTCCTTCCCCCACCTTTCCTATTCCCTAATACTTTAAATTTTAATAAATGAGGTCTTAGTTGTTTGAAATTTTAGCAGCCAAAATGTTAAAATGATTATAAAAGGAATAAAAGATGAGCTCTAAAGATCCAATTCAACCAGATGGAGCTTGATAAAAGATTAATATTTTGTCTATCTGTCATCCATCCATCCATCCATCTCTTTTGGGGAGTGAAACAAATAAATAGTTCTTTTCTCATTGTTAAGAAGTAGGACAATTAAGCTCTGTTTGACAATTTCCTTTGGAGACATCCTGTCCTGAATTCCTAGGAGTTTCTCATTTTGGGGGTTTTGTTGGTAATAGCTTTGTAAAGGCATTCTAATTTCTCTAATTTTGTCCACCTCTCCTGCAATTTGATTCTCATGGCAGAAGAGACCTGGTTGATCTCAGTTTGGAGCCATCTCCTGGCTGGTGATCCATGAACCCTTGCTGCCTTTCCCTCACTACCTTTCCTCCAATCCCTGGGACCAGCCTATCTCAGTCTCGATAGCCACTCTCTTTCATTTTTCTTTTTCAGAGTTGGATGCCTCTTCAATGGTGGACAGGTACACTAGACTTACAGCCTCACCCTATCTTTGCATATTCCAACAATTCACAGTGTAGATAACTGTTAGTGCTGAGAGATCAGGCCCTTTTGGCTATAACAGCATCATTCTTGTTAGCCTTGTGTGTTAGTCCGGGTAGACTAGAGAAACAAATTCATAAACACACACATGGATATAAGGGAAAGATTTATATACAAGAGGAATGGAACATTGAGAAAGCATCCTAACCCAGTACAAGATCCTAAGTCTGATATTAGTCCATATGTCCGATAGTCTATCAAGTCTCCTTCTGACTTATGAAGCATGGGCAATGACACCAGGCCAGTGGGTGTAGAGTCTTGTGTGTTCTGTGGCAGTGGAAGCATTCCAGTGCTGGCAGATGTCTCCTCATGGCGCCTCATTTCCAGGGCTCAGGGTCCATCAGAAATATCTAGTGGCAGTAGAGGCTTCTCAGCACTGGCAGGGGTCTCCCCATGGCCTCCTAAGCATCTCCGCACTGGCAGGAGTCTCCACGTGGCTTCTCCCGCTCCAGAGGTTTGGTTCCATCAGAGTAAATCCATATGGCTTCTCCTCTGGCTCCTCCAGTCTCCAGGATCTATCAGTACGCTGTCATCTCATCTTATCAGTAGTTCCTCTCCACGGAACTGAATTAAGTTTCTCTGCTCCAACTGGGAAATACCATGAGACTTCCCAGAATTATCAGGAGAAAGCTATGCCCACATGGAGGCCACCTTGACTATCTCCAGCTTGACAAGCTAGATTCCACCCCTACACTCCCACTCATGAAATTGACATCAAGTACATGACCGCCACACCTCATCAGGTGCTTCTAAAATCTGTGCTGAGTAAGTCAAAGCTCTGCTCTCTGCCTGCCTTTCTGAATGCACAAATATTGAAGGTACTTAGAGGAAATCAGGTCAAAGTGGAGGCTTTGGCACAGGCGGGGGACACACATGCGCTTCAGGCAGAAGGTTCCAAATTCTACTGCTCATTATGTCACTGAACCTGAAAACCCACTGAGCCTTGGAGTCCTCTGTAAAATGGGGCTCGGGTCCCTCTGATTGAGGTGAGGCTTAAGTGAGGGTGAAGGAGTGGATGTGTCAAGTGTCTGTTATGCAACATGTTCCAGGAAGTCTCAGTTTCCCTCACTCTCTTTCAGCCCACCATTCAAATGCTACATTTTCATGTCAGACAGTGGGAAGTTATGGGTAGAGTCTTTATGTTAGACAGTTTTGTTACATCAGTCCCAGTCCCTGCTAGCCTCATCATTAGAAATAGAAATTAAGATGAAGAAGTAACTTGTGAGGAAAAAGCACTTATGTTAGCAACCCGTGGATTATGTTGGCCATTTTGCCTTTTAAAAATAAAGAACCCTAAGGCTAGAGTTATGATTATGATTTTTATCCTTTCTTTGAGGAACAGGAGGCGGGGTACTAGAAGAAATAGAGCAACGCATAAGATATATTCGTCTACTCAGAGTGGTGGCATATATTTTAGAACTGGTGTAGCTCTAGCTTTAAATAAATACATACTTCCCAACATGTACAGGAAGAATCACACCTCTGTTCTTTCTCTTCACACACAATGCGCCCCCCCCCCCAATACCTTGGATTCACATTTAGCAGAATCACTTGCATCTAAGCATACCTGTTCTTCCCACTGATGAAACCTGTTGGCAGCAACTGCTCTGTCCACAGGCAGTGGCCGAAACCAATGCCTCATCTCTTCCCTGAGCTCCTTTGTGATCAAGAGTGACTCCTGCTGGACCCATGGAGAGAGACCTGGTGCAGTCCAACGTGGTGCTGGTGAAGAATGCAAGCTGTAGCAAACCTTGCCCAAAAGACTAACAAACCAGTCTTAGATCAGGAAGGAGCTGTGCCTAGAAGTGGGTCTTATGCTGGGTAAGGTCAGTGGCACCTGAGAAGGATGGAGATCACAGTCCCAGCTCTGGACTTCAACATACCTCGGGTTATGAAGAGGGCAAAGGACTGCGTGATGTTTTCCTTTTGTTTTACATAGAGTTGCCTGATGGCAGTTAACCACCACTACTTAATCTTGAGCGCTCATCCTCAGTGAGATCCCAGTCATGGTTGAAGAGGGTTGGGAGAGAGGGGAAGTCAGTGGTGAGAGCTATCCGGTTATTCTTTGTTTCTAGGAAAACTTGGATTCTTTCCATACCTACCAAATGAGTGCCTTGGAGGCCCCATTACTCTGTGTCTCCCACCCTATCCTCTGGAAGCAAAATCTTCAACTTCCTGAGCTGTCATCGAGGAATTACCCTTGAAGAATGTCTGTGGCCCTCACCTACTCTGATGTCAATTTCAGGATTAAGTGTGTAGGGGTGGAATCTAGCCTGCCAATCTGGAGATGGCCAATGAGACCTCTGTATGGGTATGGTCTTCTCCTGAGAATTCTGGGAAATGACGTAATTTCTTCTTGGAAGAGAAGACACTCTCTCACTCCCTTGGAGACACGTGACTGACACGACTGGGTCCCTGTCTTTCCCTCGACATCCCTGAGGAGAAGTCACATGGACCTGCCTTGTTGCCGCCAGAAAACTGAAGCTAGAGAAGACACATGGAGACCCCTGCCAATGCTGAGATGCTTACAGCACTATTGGACCCAAAGACTTTCTACCCACTGACTTATAGTTGTCCTGCATTCAGCATCATTGCATGTTTTTTGTTAGTCTGAAAAGGATTTTATAGATTGATATTGGACATATGGGTTAATATTGGGCTTATGACCTTGGACTGCATGAGGCTGGGATGTTTTCTTAATGTAAAGTTGCTCTTGTATATAAAAATTGTTCTTATACACATGTGAGTTTCTCTAGAATTACACAATGTCATAGCACCTTTTTTTCATAGAAATGGTTGTTGCATCTTGAGTTCACATAGAAAGACAATTCTGTACTCAATGGAGATGACTAAACAGTGCTCTTAAGGATATTTTAAGCATATGCATATAATATTGGATACAATGGTCTTTGTGGATAAAAGTAAAATGTAATTATTTGATAATAACCTTGAGCAGCTTTCCCATCTTGCGGTATTCATGCCCTCTGTGCTGCTTAACTCCTGCTCGACTTCAGGTCTGAGCTGAAACATCCCCGCCTCTGGGATAATTTAGGCCTTCCATCACTCTGTGGTCTGTGACTTTGCTTCACAGCACATCTTCTGATTATTATTAAAAGTGAATCTGTGGTAAAGAAGTAGCAAAAGGACTTGAATGTGGGTCACATTTATTCCTAGCTTTATGACATATGGTAGTTGATTCAACTTTTTTGGTGTCTCACTTTTTCAGTATGAAAAATGAGGTCCTGATGGCATATATGAGTCTAGTATTTGTGAGGACTATGAACAAAATACACATAAAAGCTAACATAGTGATTGGTGCTCTGAGGAGTTTGACAAAGGCAAGCTATAAAACCACCCTCCTTCCCCACAGAGTCGAACTGTTTCATGAGAGCAGGTTTTGTAATTATCTTGCTCCTGGTTTTGCAAGGCTGAGGATCCACTAATTGTTTATAGATTGACTAACTGGCCACAATTAAAAATGCATTTTCTTACACAAACCTGACTTTTCAGATTTCTAAGAGTCTTATGATCAAATTTGCTGAGTGAATTGCAGGCAGAAACTACCTGAAGCTGGGAGCTCGAGTTAGCCTTAACAGTACTTTTTCTCTTTTTACCATGCAACTTTAATCTCTTTAAAGGGGATATTTTCGGAAACAGTAACACGTTTTGCTCTGTCATAGCTTTCCTTCCTCCAGCAGTGTGTGGTATAAAGATGTTCTGAATTACTTTATGATATCTCTGGATTGATCTCCACAGTGCCTCTGATGAAGAAACCAAATTCTCTTTTCTAATTTAATAACAGACACTCAGGCCTTATTTTAAGCTAGACAGGAGAAACTGGGCCCAAGAATATATGGCAAAAACAGAGCCTCTTTTTGGCCTAAACATCCACTACCAGTTTTCTCAAGATTTTCAATGTCATCAAAAACTTGATGGTCTTGTGGTTCAAACTGCAGAATTAGTAGCTTCATGCATCCTTTGAGTACCGCAGCTCACTCCCCATATATATATATATATATTTTTGGGGCATCACTGCTCTCCGGTGGTGGGAGTAGGAGGCCCAGCCCCACTGCTGGAATTGAACCTCTGTCCCAGTGGGCCGCAGCACTCCCCACATTTTATATCATGATTCTGTTGTTGGTCCAGTCTCTATCAGTGTCAGTCCGGGTGGACTAGAGAAACAAATTCATAGATACTCAAATGTGTATGGGTAAGAGCTTTATATACAAGTGCAATTGCATATTGAGAAAACATTCCACCTCAGTCTAGATCAAGTCCTTAAGTCTGATATTAGCCCATATGTCTGATACCAGTCTATAAAGTCCTCTTCAGACTCACAAAATACATGCAATCATGTTGAAGGTTGGAAGATAACAGGCCAGTGGGTGGAAAGTCTTGTGGATCCAGTGGTGCTGTAAGCATCTCAGCATTGGCAGATGACTCCATATGGATTCTCAAGTTCCAGAGGTCTGGCTCCACCAGCCTTTCTCTATGTGTCTTCTCCACGGGATGCCTTGCAAGGAGCAAAAAGAGTGAGAGTGTATCTCCCCCCTCCAGGGAGTAATTTATCCCCTTACTGCCTCCAAAGGAGGTCATCAAGCTACTACCTGATTGACAGGCTAGATTCCACCCCTTCACTCAATCTTTAACTTGACATCAGATTATATAACTACCACAACATCATCTCAGCCAAGGTAATTGTAAGTCTGACTGTTTTCCTGTCCTAATGTTTCTCCACTGAATGCCTTCATCACATTGCTACTCAGTGTGAAGATAGCTTTCCCTATAGGCAATAGTTTATCTTGAATCTTTATAATGTAACATCAATACCTTAATATAAATCATGGGGGAAAGACTTAGAGGTCTGCTTCTGAAAAGCATCTGATAAAACCTTTTGACTCATATTACTCTTTCTCTCACGGGCTTGCCATGAGTCCAAAGTTGATTAACAAGGATCGTTGAAGTTAAAAAAGTTGTACAAGCAAATGTGGTGAAGAAAGCTGATGGAGCCTGGCTATCAAAAAAAATGGGGTCTTAAAGGATTGAAGTTAAACTAAGCAGCCATCTAGGAGAGAAGCAACAAGCCCACAAAAAGAAACACACCAGCCTGTGAGATCATGAGGTGCTGATGGGATCAGGTAACAGGCAGCAGAAGACCATAAGCAAACAAACAAAAAATTCATATTGCTGAGAATGAGGGGAGTCTGAACAAATACTCCAAACCCATCTGCAAACAGTGGGACTGTTTCTCACAGAAGGGTCACAAGGAAAGGATGAGTGAACTAGGGTGCACTATCGCACTGATGAAACACACAATATTCCTCTGGTTCCTCGAGGCTTCCTCACCCCCCAGAATCATGACCCCAGTCCTGTCTTTCAGTACTGGCTAGACTGGAGCATGTACACTGCACACAGCATAAGTGCTCAAGGCATGTGGAAGTCAGGTCAGATAGACCCCTCAGGAACAGAAATGGGAGTAGCAATTTCAGAAGGAGAGGAGGAAGGTGGGTTGAGGAGGGGAGGAAGGATGAAGTGATCACAATGATTGCCACATAACATCACACCACATCACACTGCCCCCTGCCACAGGGGATGAACAGCAGAAACCAGAAGACAGAGGTTCATGTAAGGTATGAACGTAATAATGAATTATAATTTATCAAGGGTTCACGAGGGTGGGAGGGAAGGATAAAAGAAGAGCTGATAACAAGGGCTCAACTAGAAAGTAAAATGCTTATAAAATAATGATGGCATATGTACAAATATGCTTGATGTAATTGATGTATGGATTATTGTAAGAGCTGCCTATGTCATGTTCTTAACAACAATAACAACAGCAACAGCAGCAACAACAGGGTCTGTGTGGGAAGAAGTACAGCCAAAATGGTCCTCACAAGTGAGGATGTTGAGATTTTGTCTCATATAATGTTAGACATGTTTTCAGGAGAGTCCAGGCCATGGAAAAGGATATCATGCATGGTCAAGTGGAGGGAGTCAACAAAAAAGAGGAAAATCCTCAAACAGATGGGTTTTCACAGTGGCTGACAACAATGAGTTCAACTACAAGAACAATTATGAAGATGGTGCAGGACCTTGTATTGTTTTGTTCTGTTGTACATAGAATTACTATGAGTAGGGACTAAATTGACAGAACTTGTGTCAGTCTGAGTTGACTATAAATACAAAGTAATGTACACTCAAATGTGTGTAGGAAAGTGCTTTAACCTGCTCAGCCTGGTGGCGCAGTGGTTGTGTGCAGGACTGCAGCCCATAGAGTTGACAGTTCTAATCCAGCAGCAGCTCACCAGGAGCAAGGCTGGGCTTCCTACTCCCACCAGGGCAGTGATGCGGAAAAAAAAAAAGAAAAGAAAAAAGATAGTGTTTTATGTACATGAGCAATTGAATATTGAGAAAACATCCCAGGCCAGACCAGATCAAGTCCCTAAGTCCAATATTAGCCCATGTGTCCAATGTCAACTTATAAATTCCTCTCCAGCCTCACACAATGCATGCAATGATGACAAATGCAGGAAGATCACAGGACAGTGGGTGGAAAACCTTGTGGATCCAGTGGCATTGTAAGTATTTGAGCGTTGACAGGGGTCTCCAGGTAGCTCCTCCAGCACTAGAACTCTAGCTTAGTTCCATGTGTCTTCTCAACACAAATGTCTCAGAGGGAGTGAGCATGGTGTCCCGTCTCCAGCGAGCTATTTATCTCCTTCGTGCCTCCAAATGAGGTCATCCAGCTGAATGACAGTCTAAACTCCACCTCTTCACTCTTAAGTCTCAAATTCACAACAGATTATGTAACTATCAACAGATGAAGTAACCTAACAACAATACACGGTGTCTAAGACCAAGGTCCCCAACCCAGCTTAAATGAATGATATGTCTTTACATTTTTAGAAATCGAGGTTCACAATCAGGCATGATGTCCATTTTAAGGATTTGCCAATTTGAATGTATTCTGCTTGGAATTCTCCTCGGATGTTCTCATTTTTCTGTTCATACTAATGACTGACATTTAATTGTCTGTGTTTTTACTTCTCACATTTTTGAAGATGGAACTTTGTTATTGGCCATTAATATCTTTTGAGACTTGTCTAAATCTTTTCTTCTTTTTATTTGTTGTCCGTGGAGTTGTGCTTTCCTAAACGAAGTGGCTTTTCTTTTCCTACCTGGCGACTCACATTTCTCTTCTTAGTCAGAGCTCTTGAGTCCAATATACCATCTGCCTCCTCCTCTGATTTTAGTCATTTCAAATGTTTTAGCGATTCACAGACTCGACATGTTAGAGTTGAATGGGGCCAGAGGGAGGCTCCATTATTTTACAGATGAGAAAACTGAGCTAGTTACTGGTGAGATTGGCTTCAGATCTCTGAGTTTTCAACTCAGCACTTTTGCTGATATGCCACACAGTCCCCGTGTGTCTTTGACATCACCCAGCTTTAAAAATTTCCCCGCAATGCATGATAAGCCCCTTTCAACTAGAAGAGATTAACATTTCCATTAAAGCAGGTTAAAATTAGCTGGGTGGAGCCATGGTTACGTGCTTGACTGCTAACTGAAAAGGTGGCAATTGGAACTCACCTAGGGTCCTTGTGAGAGACATGGGATTCTTTGTCAGTAAAGGTAACAGCTCAGGCAAGAGTACAGTCCACTCTGTCACATGTGGTCACCAAAGTATTCAACATTGACCCGATGGTTCCTAAAAAGAATGAAACTGGCCAGGTCTTGCTCTTCTTTCCCTTTATTTATGGAATACACTTAGATCACTCTTTGGATCGGAATTGGATATGTTAGCTTGATCTGCAAAAATCATGTTCAGATTTTTAGGGGGAAAACAATCAAAGCCAATTATGCAAAGGTCTTTTCAGAAAGTTAGTAATCAGGTCCTAGACTCCCACAGTAGCCCAGAAACCTTGAGCCCCAACATTTGACCTTTTAAAAATTAGTTTTAGGCATGCTTAAAAAAATTAAATTGAACATGGGTTTGTTATTTGGCTAGAGAAACAAATCCAGTGGTGCTCATATAGGTATGAGAGAGCGAGAGAGCTGTACATCAAGAAGTAATTATATCTCAAGAAAACATCCCATCCCAGTTCAACTCAAGTGCATAAATCTGATATTAGTCCACAAGTGCCTCTTTACACTCACTCAGCCACATGCAATGATGCAGGCATAGGACTATCACAGGCCTGTAGATATAAAGTTGTGTGGATGAACTGGTCGTGGAAGACTCACAGGGCTCTGGTAGGTCTCAGAGGGGCTCCTCAGCAGAAAGGTGAAGGCCGAGACCCTCATAAAGTGGGAGGTGCCCAGGACCCTCCTAATGAGGAGGCCACACCCATGAGGAGGCACCATCAGGCTGTGACCAAGTTGACAGGATAACCTATACCCCCTACACTTTTACATAGCTTCACGTTGACAAGAAATTATGCAACCACCCGTGGCAGTCGCCTCATCTGGTGTCAATTTGAGGATTAAGAGTGTAGGGGTGGAGTCTAGCCTGTCAATCTGGAGATAGCCACTGAGACCTCTGTGTGGGCATGGCTTTCTCCTCTAAGAATTCTGGGAAATGTGGTAATTCCTTCTTGGAGGCAGGAGACACTATCTCTTTCAGTTCATTTTACAAAAGCAGGTCACTAGATGTTTCTTCCATGGCACCGCTGGGTGGATCCGAGCTGTCAGACTTTAGCTGAGTCGTGGACCACAAGTCTTTTGCACGACCTGGGGATCATGGCTATTTTTAGAGAGTCCCATACCTCATCCTTGAACAGAGCAGCCCATATCTTCTCAAAGACACACAGAGGCTGAATTAGAAAGGACAGGCCAACTTCAGTTCATTCGCTCACACACATCATGTGCCAAGAAGACATGACATAAACGCACCAATCCAAGGCAGTCACCTGTAACATCCTCCCTGCCATTAAACTTTCCATGGCACTCTTTGGACGTGTTTTCAGGAGGATTCAGGCCCAGGAGAAGTGCAACAAGCTTGGCAAAGTAGAGTGAAAGAGGGGACCCTCAGTGCTGCAAGAGTGGGTTCAAACATACCCTCTGCGAGGACGGTTTGGGGCTGGGTAGTGTTTCTGTGTGCTGTGCACAGGGGCCCTATGAATTCGACCTCATTTCAAGCCACATAACAACAACATGCTATTCTTGTTTTTACATGGATGACACACCAGGAATGTAAAGAAAAAGAACTTTCCCTGCAATGCCTAAGATGTAGTACAAGTCTCAGGTTGTAGAATGCTTGTGATCCCTCACTCACCGCCATCAAGTTGATGCCAACACATCAGACAGGGTAGACCTGCCCCTTGAGCTACCAAGACTGTAAGGGCATAGACAGTTCCATCTTTCTCTCGAGGAGCTGGCTAGTGGTTTGCAACTGCTGACCCTGCAATTGTAACCATTCCTCCTTCCAGGCTTCTCACAAAAGCCATTAAAAAAATGGAGAGAGAGAGAGAGAGAGAGAGAGAGAGAGAGAGAGAGAGAGAGAGAGAGAGAGAGAGAGAAACAGCTTGCCAAGAGCAGTCGGCCACCACCACCACTGCCACGGGCGGTGGTGGAGGCCCAGCCTTAGTTGAACTAGTTGAACGGCCGTCCCTCCTCCTCGTCCGGCCCCTGCCCTGCCCTTCCTCGTCCTTCTCCCAGCCCCGAGACTCCTGGGCCTGTCCTGGCCCCCTGCCTGGCACTCCACAAACCGCGAATGGAGTGACCAAAAGCAGGTTTGAGATGTTCTCAAATAGTGATGAAGCTGTAATCAATAAGAAACTTCCCAAAGAACTCCTATTAGGAATCTCCTCTTTTCTGGATGTCATAACCTTGTGTCGCTGGGCTCAGGTCTCCTGGGCCTGGAATGTTCTGGCTCTCAATGGCAGTAACTGGCAACGAATCGACTTGTTTGATTTCCAAAGGGATATTGAGGGCCGAGTAGTGGAAAATATTTCAAAAAGATGTGGGGGCTTTTTGCGGAAATTGAGTTTTCGTGAGTGTCTTGGAGTTGGAGACAATGCATTAAGGCTTCCCGGCCTCCATCACGACGCAACAAGATCCAGGTGAAAAGGAGAACCCGATGCGGGAGCTGCGCATCCGCAAGGTCTGCCTGAACATCTGCGTGGGTGAGAGCGGCGACAGGCTGACCCGGGCCACCCAGGTGCTGGAGCAGCTGACCGGCCAGACCCGGTCTCCAAGGCCAGGAATACTGTCAGCTCTTCTGGCATTAGGAGAAACGAGAAGATCGCAGTGCACTGCACAGTCCGCAGGGCCAAGGCAGAGGAGATATAGGAGAAAGGTCTAGAGGTGCGGGAGTACGAGTTACGGAAAAATAACTTCTCTGAATCTGGAAACTTCGGGTTTGGGATCCAGGAGCACATCGATCTGGGGATCAAATATGGCCCCAGCATCGGTATCTATGACCTGGACTTCTACGTGGTGCTGGGGAAGCCCGGCTTCAGCATTGCTGACAAGAAGCGCAGAACAGGCTGCATCGGGGCCAAACACAGAATCGGCAAAGAGGAGGACATGCGCTGGTTCCAGCAGAAGTATGATGGGATCATCCTTCCTGGCAAATAAATTCCTGTTTCCAAAAGGCTAATAAAAAAATATCAATGCGGAGGGGGAAAAAAACCTAAAATATGTGATAATAGGAAATAATGGTTTGAGAAAGAAAACAAATACTCACTCTTCCTTAAAACCACGTTCCCCATCATAACTGGTTCTTTGACGTTTTCAGTAAGTTATTGTTTTTTTAAACATTTGTTTACTCAATAGTAAATTATTTATACTTGGTAGACATAAGAGTTTAGGGCCCCCACCTAATTTGCAATTGAGAATTGTTATAAGATAAAATAGTTTGGAGTTGATTGTTCATAATTGTGAATCATTTCAGTGCCAACAAGCAACATTATCAATAATAAAATCATTTGTCAATTAAAAAAAATCTAAATGCCAGAGCAGGAACTAATCTTTCCCCATGCACAACGTGATATTATTTCTAAAGGCCCCTGCTGATAGAAACATTTGCCAATATTGTGGCTGTGTTTTTAAAGGCTAATTAAAAAACTTTTAGCCCTTAGATTATAACACTCTAGCAAAATGAGAAAGGGAAATGTAAATCTGATGTGCTGTGCCAGTTGCCAGAGGGCAAAATTCCAAGCTGCCTTATAATACAATTGACACATATATTTACCTTAGAGCAGCGGGAATTTGTGATTTCATCCATAGGCTAACAGATTGGGTGATTTTTTTCAACTGAATAACTAGTTTTCAATCATGGAATTATATATTAGGTATGGAGCACCCCCCTGAATGCTTTTCTTTCTTGATTACCATTTAGTGGAGTAAATAAGTACCAGGATCATGCCACAATTGAAAGACTATCCCATTTTAAGAGTGTCCAAACGATGCCTTTGAAATTGCTTTCTATACATGTAAAATTTGGACAGTGAGAAAAGAAGCCAGAAAAATAATCGATGCATCCCAATTGTGGTACCGGCAAAAATGTTGAGCATCACAACAGTTTTGTCATATTGAATGAACAAAGCAGTCAACCATGAAGGAAATACAGCTAGAATGTTCCTTAAAGGTGAGGTTGAAGAGCTTTTGTCTCTTTTATTTTGAAAATACTATCAGGAAAGACCCACCCATAGACAGAGGGCATCCCATTTGGTGAAGTCAGGGGCCAAAAAAAAAAAAAAAAAAAAAGAGGGAAATCCTGAGATGGATTGCCACGATCTTTGCAACCACGGACTCAAAGAGTACCAACCATAATAACAAGGGCACGTTTGGTATGTTTTGCATAAGGGTATCATGAATAAGGGTGTCCTTCACGCATAAGGACCACCACCCATGATGAATGGTTTAGGGCTGTGGTTCTCTGCCTTCCTATTGCGGCGGCCATATAATATAGTTCCTCATGCTGTGGTGACCCCATCCATAAAATTATTTTCATTGCTACTTCACCGCTGTCATCTTGTTACTGTTATGAATCAGGCAACCCCTGTGAAAGGGTCATTCAAGCCCCAAAGGGGTCATGACCCACTTTGACCAACGTGTGATTCATAGTGTGGGTGGTCAAGGAACCCTGGTGGAGCAGCACTGAAGCACTCAGCTGCTCACTGATAGGTCGGCGATTTGAACCCATACATGGGCCCAGGGGTGAGATTCCTGGTGAGGGACTCCTGTCAAGGGGAGAAAACTCTATGGCCATTCTAGTCGGTCACATTCATTCAGCAGCACATCTTCACCAACACTATTCATAAACAAGTCAGGCACATCATAGTCTCTCTTGTCTTATAGTCTTCCACATCATGGCACCTGAAGTTGGCACAATTTTTAAATGGAAAGCATCACATGTTTGAGCTGCCAACTCTTAAAAAGATGAAAAACCTAAGCATGAGTTAGGTCCCTAAGCATGAGTTGCCCATCTCCTGTTCACGCGGCCAGTCTTCTGCATATGGTCAAAGAGGAGTCAGTAGACTATGAAGGGACTTCAAAATGGTTGTGGAAAATGTGATTAACTTTAACTCTATTTTCCGTTGAGTTTTTTTGAATTCCCCCCCCCACCCCCCAATACATGTCACTTTTCATGGGTCTCATAATTTTAGTTATTTATTTGCACAAAAGTGTTGAGCCATATTTATCCACCCTAGGAAGCCCCGTGGGGCGGTGGTGCAGTTCTTGACTGTTATCTGCAAGCTCAGTGGTTCAGGCACATGAGTGGCATGATGGGAGAAAGATGTGATCACCTGCCTTTGTCAACTTGGGACAGTTTGATTGTGATGGGTTTCGTTTATGGGCTTTTAAGGCATCCTGAATGTCTATGCACATTGGGCTGCTCATTGCAAGCTCAATGGTTCAAAACTACCTACTGCTCTGTCAAAGAAAGAGAAGACCCTTTACTCCTATAAAGAGTTTCTGTCTCAGAAGCCTACCAGGGCAGTTCTACCTTGCCCTATTGGGTCACTAGGTGTCAGAATCAACTTGATGGCAATGAATGAGCTTGCAGGAGCCCTGGCTGCTCAATGGTTAAGGGCTTGCCTGCTAAATACATGGCTGCTGATGTGAACTCACATGCCAGTTAGTGTCAGAAAGATGTGGCAGGCTTCTCCCATACAGATTCCAGTTTACGAAACCCTATGGTGGTAGTCCTTTTTTGTCCTGGAGGTTCATTGCTATGAGTTGGAATTGACATGCCTGTGCATAACAGCAACACTAAGGAGGAACAGGCACACGCTTCAATGGATGCCTTTGACCTACCTGCCCTACTGGCCACTGACAATTGCTTATGTTCCTGCTTCCTGCCACCGCATTCGACTGATGCCTGCAAGTGTTGGTCGCCTTTAAAAAAAAAAAGTGCTATAGGGAAAATATCGTCCCTGCCTTCCTACCATGTGGGTAGGTGGACAGAGACTGCCATGCCAAGTCCGCATCTTCCTGTAGCATAAATTACTCCTTACACTAATCATAAAATAAGCATCTGACATTTCCTGCAAATACTCTATTTCTTAATACAGACTCAACCTGCCAAACACATTGTGTTTACAATCTAAATATTTGGATCATGAGCCAAAAGGGTGGGGGAGTCTGTCTTCCTCCATATTTTACACAGTGATATGTGTAATAAATGTTCATTATGATAATAATAAATAATCAAAAAAGAACACAGTGAGGGAGTCAGGAGTGGGAATTGCATTTGCGCTGAGAATTATTTAAAGGCAAAAGTGAAAACACGCTTCTGAATTGCCCATCCCATTGCATATATTTTCTTGGTTTTGACCCCAGAGAACTTGTTCCTTCTGAGACAGGTGGGATGTTGTAAAGCCTGATGTGATGGTAGAAGTTTTTTTTTTTTTAATTAAAAAAAATTTTTATTGGGGGCTCTTACAGCTACTACAACATTCAGTACATCATTTGTATCAAGCACATTTGCACACATATTTCCACATACATTTCCCAATATTTTCCACTTGAGCCCTTGATAAAGCTCCTTCAAAAAAAAACAAACCCCTCCCCTTTCCCTTCCCCCCCTTTTAAAAAAATTAATCATTTTATTGGGGGGCCCCTACAACTTCCATCACAATCCCTAACAACATCAGTTGTATTCAGGCCACTTTTACACACCCATTGCCATAATCACTCTCAAAACATTCTCCCTCCCTCCAGGCCCCCACTATCTGCTCCCTATATTAACCTTCCTCCCCCCCCTTCGCCTTGAACCCTTAGTAATTTACAAATTATTTTTTCCTCCTGTACACTGTCCAATGTGTCCCAACACTCACTTCCCTGTTGTCCATGCCCCAGAGAGGAGGCTACGTGTAGATCCCTGAAGTTGGCTCTCCCTCTCCATTCCTCCATCCCTCCCCCCTCCTGGTATTACCACTCCCATCACTAGTCTTGATGGGTCATCTATCCTAAGTTTCCCATGTTTCCAACTTCACTGTACATCGCCTGGTCTAGCTGGATTTATGTGGTAGAATTGGGGTCATGATAGTGGGTGGGAGGCAGCATGGGAACTAGAGGAAGGTTGCATATTTCGTAGGTCCTTCCCTGTATCTTAACTGACTCATCTCCTCCTTGTAACTCCTCTGGAAAAGGATGTCAGATGGTAGAAGTTTTAACAGCATTGAAAGACCCTGAAAGCTTTTCAACCGTCTAATGGGAATTGTGTTTTTTTCCAAGAACTGACTCAAATTCTGGCATCATCTTTAGAGTGAGGCTGATTTGGGTTCTGGCTCAACCCCAACAGTTCTAAGCAACCCCCCTCAAAGCCATTTCCTTTATCTCCACAGCCGATAGTAAGAGCATCTACATCAAAGGGTTGTCAGGAAGTACAATAGAGTGGGTCATATCCTCTAAAAAAGTTACATTGCAGCCCTCACCCAGGGACCTTTGCATATGACATTTGAAAATTAAAGTCTTTGGAGATCAGTTATCAGGAGGTTATAATGAAGTAAAGTGGGTACTAAAGTCAGCTGAGTGGAGTCTTCTTAAAAGAAGACAAGGGACCCAGAAAGATAGAGGGAGGTCTTCTACACAGGCTGCAAACACTGGAAGAGAAAAGGAAGGATCTTTCTCCAGTCTTCTGCGGGATCGTGAACCAGCTTGACCCACTGATTTGGATTTCTAGACTTGAGAAGTGTGAATGAATCAAGGTCTGGGGTTTAAAGCCATCCATGTTGCGGTACTTTGTTAAGACAGTCAACTAACTGGAAGGGTTACATAAAATCGTGGAGGAAAAGCACTCGAGAACCACAGCTCTGCTGGACATGATCAACAAGCCTTCCATGCTTAAGAGACAGCTGGGCTGGGTCTCCCTGATGCTCAAGACTCAGCATCCAAGGCTTGCTTTCTGCTTCCCCTCCCCTCCAGCAGGGGATGCCTGCTTCTTTGCAGGAACCATATGCCTTTCTTTCTGAGACAGCCCAGGTCAAGTGCTCAAACCCACTGCTTCCAGAAACCAATGAAATAACCAAGGTAGTCCAAGATTTGGGGACACGGTAACTGAATGACGTTGCTCAGTGATGGAATAAAAAATATATGCATTGCAAAAATAGAGTTACAGGCTGAAGAAAATGAAGATTCACATGGGGATGGAAATCTGTACTTGATGCAGTTATGAATTTGTGTGTGATGCACTTTTCATTGTAAAGTTGGAAAATCATTTATTTATGAAACTTATAGAACTCTGCCAAAGGTGGGGGGTGGGTAGGTGGTGGGGCAATGTAGAAATGATGGATGGCATGGTGGGAGGAGAGAGTGAATAAAGGGAGATAATTTAAACAGAGATTTTCAGAAGGCCAGAGTTATTTTTTTCGACATTTGAATTTTTAACTTCAAAATAAATGCAAAGGCATGGTTAAAAATTTGTTTAGGTTTTTATGCCTTTGCAACCTATTTTATAAGAAATCACAAAACCAGACCAAATCTAATCTCCGAAAGTGTGCCTCGCGTTTTGATTTGAAAATTATGGTTAAAATACTAATCATCAAAATTCCTGACACGGAAGGGCTTTGTCAATCCTGAAGGCATAGAAATGATGATGCAATGAATTTATTCCTCAGACGATGGCCACAAAGCATACGTGATTTCTGTTAGCTAGAAGGGCACGAGAGAAGCATTCTTAAGCCTGTGACAAATTTGCAAGCAGCCTTGGAAAGCTACTTTAAAAGCTATGTTTATTTCACAGATTTAAAAATTGCCTCAATTGCAGAACTCTCCCAGGGCTCATGTTCAAATTATTAATACATTGTGGATACGGAAAATAATGTGCCATAGCAGCAACAACAAAAAATAATACCTGAATCAAAGAGTTGCCTTGTTACCAACTCACTACATCCGATCAACTAGAAGACAAGAAGACTGAATTTGAGAGATCGCCTCTCTGATGTCCTTGTTGGCTTTGTGTTCATGCCGGCAGTGAAGCTCACGCCCTCTTGGGGACTCGCTTTATAGTTTGAATCAACTCCCTGACAGGGAAGTTTTATTTTATTTTATTTCTTTTGCTAATGAGCCATAATATAGAAATTTCACTAATAGTGACGAAGACTATCTTTAGTATTAATGAAAGGGATGTATGGCTTATCCTAATCTTTGCCAAGCTGGAAATACCACCCCCCTCGGTGGTAAAGGAACAGGCTGAAAAGCAGATACTTACCCTTTATCCTGTAGTATGGGCTATACAGTATGAACATTTTTAATTTTCAGGGTGGTGCCAAGTAATTCCCACCCCCTTCTGAAAATGGTGTCATTGCCTATGTAAGTTTAGGAACCTATGGTCTATACAAATGTGGTCACAAATTTGGAAAACTCCCAGGACAGTCAAAGTGGTAGAGGTGTCATCTCAGTGTAGTACAATGCAATCTTGTCAATTAAACCAAGGGGGCAGATGAACCCCTCAGGACCAGTGGTGAGAGTGGTGATACCAGGTGGATGGGGGAGATTGGGGGGATAATTACAAGGATCTACATATAGCTCCCTCCCTGGGGATTAGACAGCAGAATATTGGATGAAGGGAGATGTCAGGCAGTGTAAGACAAGACAAAATATAATAATTTATAAATCATCAAGGATTCATGAGGGAGAGGGTGCAAGGAGGGAAGGCGAAAATGAGGATCTGCTACCAAGGGCTTAAGTAGAAAGCAAATGTTTTCAGAATGATGATGGCAACAAGTGTACAAATGTGTTTGATACGATGGATGGATGTATAGATGGTGATAAGAGTTGGACGAGCCCCCAATAAAATCATTAAAAACAAAACAAAACAAAAAGCCTCCAAGGTGACCACATTCCACATCTGAAGAGTAAATATGCTAACAGGAATGCCATGAACCCAGGAGGCGAGACAAGGCAGAGGCGGGTTGGCCAGCTGCATGGGCAATAAGGGCTGTTGGCAGTATCAGACTGTGACTGCTTGGAGAACCCACAGGTTAAGACTCTCTGACTTGATCCACATGCTCCAATTTCATGTTTATAAACTCTTGTGCTTCCTGCTTAAAAAATGGTTTTCTATTTAAGCTTTCCTACAGGGAGAATATGCACTGAGTTAAGTCTCGGTGTCTGATCACCCTGGCAGATATAATTCTCAATGTTAATTAATAATTAACTGCCAGTGTGAAGTGGAGAAGGACGTGATTTATTCTATGCCAAAAGGAAGTAGTCAAAAAACCCCCAAAAAGACAGGCGTCACAGGTTTGCTTTGGCGTCTCAGGTTTGCTTGGTCACTGGATTTATCTCTAACCTGTCTCTCTTGGTCCATGGAGTCTTAAGAGGATCAGAGACACATAATGTAGACACACTGACAGCCTCTTCTTTGCTCTCTGTATGCACTTATGTGGAGCTCACGAAGGTGGGAGATTCGTCTGCTACCTCCTTCTGACGTGTGTTTTCTGGCTTCTCAGGCCTCCAAGATCTAGTCCAGTTCTTAGTGATTATATATCTATGTCTCTCTCTCTCTCTCTCTCTCTCTCTCTCTCTCTCTCTCTCTATCATCTACCTATCTATCTATCATCTATCTTCTATAGATAAATTGATATATTTAAATCATTTTATTGGTGGCATGTACAACTCTTAATACAATCCATATACCCATGCATTGTGTCAGGCACATTTGTACATTTGCTGCCATCATCATTCTCAAACCATTTTCTTGTTAATTAAACCCTTGATATCAGTTCCTCCTTTTTTCCCTCCCTCTGTGCCTACTCCCTTCCTCACGAACCCTTGATAATTTGTAAATTATTAGCATATTGTCATGTCTTACACTGTCTGCTGTATCCCTTACCTACTTTTCTGTGGTCCTTCCCCCCAGGGAGGGGGCTATAGGTAGATTGTGATCAGTTCCCCCTTTCCCTTCCCTCTATCCTCTTCCCCTCCTGGTATCGCTACTCTCATTATTGGTCCTGAGGGGATTTGTCTGTCCTGGATTCCCCAGGTTTCCAACTCTGATCTGTACCAGTGTACATCTTCTAGTCTAGCCTGATTAGTAATGTAGAACTGGGATCATGATCATGGGGGGGGGGCTTAAAAAACAGAGGAAAGTTGTATGTTTCATCAGTGATCCACTGCCCCCTGATTGGCTTGTCAACTCCCGCAGTAATGAGATCTTCGGTTGCTGAGTTTGTTCTGACATTTGGCAGCCCTACATGTGCAGAGTGGAACTTCTCCATAGTGGTTTCAGAACTGTGACTTTCCAAAAGGAGATCTCCAGTCCTGCTGGCATAGTGCTCACCTATTGGACTGCTAACCATAAGGTGAACAGTTCAAAACCACCAGCTGTCTCACTGGAGAAAGAGGAATCTTTCCACTCCTGAAAAGATTTACAGTCTCAGAAATCCGCAGCCGCACTTCTATCGCACTCTATTTGGCCTCTATGCACTACCCAGATCTGTGTACAAAAGTAAGCTCTCAGACTGAGGAGTCACAGAATCAATATCATCCTTCAGGTATCAATCCCTCTACTCATTTTGCTTCATCATCTATTTCCCAGGAGGTCTCTCTACGTCCTTGGAAATGGATTGTAGATCATCATTATATACTTGTGTATCACATTTATTTACTAAGGGAGGGGGACTTAATTCATTCCCTTACTCAGAGATGAAAAATGGGCCAACACAATAAAACCAAACATGAGTACCCAGTGCCATTTTGGATCCTAGTTTTATAGAAACTATAGATATTCAACAATAAGTATTCTACTTAGAAGGAAATTTTTAAAGGTTTTTTATTCTAAATGACTTCAGAAGAACATTTTATCTTATAACCCAGTTCTCTCTCTCTCTCTCTCAAACACACAAGGGGAATGCAAATGTAATGAAATACTACTTTTCTTACTACATGAGATTTGCATTGATATCTTCTGTTTTATGAGCAAGCATATAGGCCCAAGTCCACTAAATCGATTTTAGCATCTACTAGTGGAAGAGTGATTGTAGCATCACAGGTTATGTGTTAAGCTGCTAACCCACGGTCTGTAGTTCAAAGCCACCAGTCACTCTATGGGAGCGAGATGAGGCTTTCTGCTCCAGTACCGGTTTGCAGCTCAGGAAACCCACGGGGGAGGTTCTATTCACCCTCGAGTGTTTCTATGAGTCAGAACTGACTTGAGGGTGGTGGGTTTGGTTCATCCTTTTGAGTTCCACCTGAGTCCCATTCCAAAATTCGTGTCTAATGATAGAAGCAGGGGTGTGATTTGAATCATCTAATTCATCTGTCACTGAACTGGAGCATTGTGATGACTCCTGCAGGAAACACAAAGGCAGTTAGCAAGGCTGGCATGGAAACAGAGACGTGGAATACATGCCCGAGGGAGGAAAGCAAGTCTGGTAGGCAGAAACACAGGCTCAGACAGTACCGGGAAGAATGCTTTTCTTCTCTACACATCTTTGAACTCCAGTCTCCATGCTGCTGCCTGAAGGTCAGGGCAGAAATCGTGATGTGCACACACCCATAATCTTTCTGGCTTACTGGGAAAAAAAATGTTAATAAGAGCAACACTAACCGCCATCATTTCTTGGAATGTCATTAGGGGTCAGCACAATGCATACATGGCTTCTTTCCACTTTTGCATACACATGATGAAGAAGGTTCTACTGCCCTCATTTTACAAAAAATGAAGATATGAACCTAGCAAAAACTAAATGACTTGCCCAGTGCCACACGACCAGTTAATGGTGGAACTGGGATCTGGATGTGCTTGACCCAAAGTGTCAACTTACCCACCATGCATCTGCTTCACAGGATGGCAGATAGCCTTTAGAACTGAGGGAGTGTTTCCCCTTTGCAGGACTTGTGATTTTACTTTTTTTTTTTTGGAGGGGAATGAGGATGGAAAGTGGAAGGGGGTGGTGTTCTCTTAACTGCTGTTGTCAAAGATGAAGCCGTCTCTCCCTCATTTTGGAATTTCCTGTGCCTTTTTGGAACCGATTTTTATATCTTGTTATTCCAGAGACATGTGGAGAAATCAGACTAAAGATAGTAACATTTCTTTTTGTCAGTAAACTCTGTTAATCCCATGAATTAATTGTGAAGGGAGTACTGACCTCAGGACAGCTTGGCAGTAAGTACTGTTGACACCCAAATTCTTTGTAGTTAAGTACCCCAACCTGGAGAAAAAATAAGGTTCTCTTCAAATTGATGACCTTTTTACGAGCAAACAACCTCTCTGACATGGATCCTCAGCACATGGTTTTCCAGACACATGAGCCACTTGTTTTTGAAATAGAGTGACATGCTGAAAGCCTCGGGGAAAAATAGCACTTAAAACATAAAAACACAGCAATTCCTGTTGAGCAATCCATTCCCATTCACATACCAGAGCCGGAACCATATGTGTTAATGGCTGACAACACGCTCCCGGGGTTGTGATGGATGGGAGACTGGATGCAAGTACCTCTTTGCAAAACCAAAGATAAAAATCTCCAGTCAATCCTTGTCCTCCTGAAAAAATGAAAACCTTAAAAGCACCTTCCCTCTCTTATTTTTTTTTTGGGGGGAGAGGTAAATATTCCCCTGAAAGAAAAAAACAAACAGATGCTGTTGAGTCTCTTATGGTGACCACAGGTATGTCAGTGTAGAATTGTGCTCAGTTTTCAATGGCTGATCTTTTCGAGGTAGATGGCCAGGTCTTTCGCTGAGTGGATTCCAATTTGGAGCTTGTGATAGGTTTATTGTTCCAAGATTGCCAGTGAAAACATACGGGGTTGATCGAAGGGAAGAGAGATCAATGGCTCTGTGAGCCTCACGTGTCTTGTCTCTTGCTCTTTGATCATTGGACCAGTGTACTGCTGCTTTTCTTATTTTGTCGCTCCCTTTTCAAGCTACACTACCTGTGGGACACCTAACTTGTGGATTGTGTCTTTATAATTTGAGGTTCCTTCAAGGCCTGCTTTGTTTTGCTACTGGAATATGCATCTCTTGAGCTGGGGACTGTCGGACACCCTGGCAGACTGTTGGCGAACTGCCTTGCGGTTTGCTGCCTGTGGCTGGATAGCCTGAATTGCTCGGCCTTCAAGACTTGAAGGACTACCAGTGTACTAGCTGTCTCACGGAATTGAATTTCACTGACCATTTGTACTGCTTTATAGATGAATTAGCTGTTTATTTCTTATGTCATCTATCTATCTAACAATCATCATCATCATCATCATCATCATCATCTATCATCTATCTAAAATTATTAGTATCCTGGATTAATTTCTGTAGAGAACCCTTTTCTATTAGCAACCCAGCATATTAACCAAGTGCACCAACAAGGATTTCTCCTTTGGAATACTATTGTTTTTCTGTGCCTTCCAGTCATTTCTTACCCACAGGGATCCCACGTGTTAAAGCGGAACTCCTCATAGGGCTTTACAGGTTGTAACCTTTATGGAGGAAGACTGCCACCTTTATCTCCTTGAGTAGGAGCAGTGGATGGTTTCAAACACAGACTTTTGGTTTGCATTGGATTGCTTAACTTCTTAGGCTCCAGGAAGTCTTTTTTCCTAAACAACCACTATTGATTTCGGGATAAAGGAGCCTTGGTGATACTTTGGGGTAGGTATGGGACTACCAACTGCAAGGTCTGTAGTTCAAATCTACCAACTGCACTGGAAGAGAAAGGAGAGGATAATTTCTTCCATAATTTCTTCTCACAGTTTCAGAAAGTTTATGTAGGGTTGCTCTGAGTAGGGAGAGAGTCAATGACAGTGGTATGGATTTGGGTTGGGATTTCGTGGGCAGACATCACTGGACACCAAGCGTAGTGCTAAGTGTACTGCCTCAACCCTATAGTGATCTTCATGAGGTTTGTGTGAGAGAAGCACTATTATTTCATTTTACAAACGAGGTTGGTCATTGATGTTGTTAAGGGCTGTTGAATCAGGTTCGACTCGTGGAGATCCGATCCACAACAGAACAATGAAACACTGCCCAGTCCTGAAACCCTTGTCACAGTCACTGTTATGTTTGAGCCCATTGTTGGCAGTTGCTGTAATAATCCATCTCATTGAAGGTCTTTCTTTTTTTGTTCTCCTTCATTGACCTTTAATTTTACCAAGAATGGTGCCCTTTTCCAGGGTCTGGTCTTTCTTGATGATAAAAATTTGACATCTTTTTTTTTTTTAAAAAAAAGATCATTTTATTGGGGGTTCATACAACCCTTATAACAATGCATCCATCCATCTGTTGTGTCAAGCACATTTGTTGCCATCATCTTTCTCAAAACATTTTCTTGTTACTTGAACCCTTGCTATCAGCTCCTAATTTCACCTCCCCACTTGACATATTTTATTATTATTATTATCATTATTATTATTATTACTACAAGGAGCATTCATTCCATCCTTAGTTCAAGACAGATCTTCTTTGTTCTTCTGGCAGTCACAGTACTTTCAGTATTCTTTCACAGCATCATGGTTCAAACACACCAATTCTTCTGCATGCAACCTTGTTCATTGTCTAACTTCCACATGCATATGAGATGATTGAAAATGCCATGACTTGCCTCATATGCACCTTAGGCCGCAAAGTGACACTTCAACACTTTGAAGAGATCTTGTACAACAGTTTCAACCCACGCAATAAATCATTTGCTTTCATGACTGTTGCTTCCATGAGTGCTGATAAAAATAAAATCCTTGGATAACTGCTTTTCATTGTCTCTCAAGAAGGTGTCTCTTGGTTCAGTTGTGAAGATTTTGATTTTCTTTACAACCCATAATGCAATCGATAATGAAGGCAACAGCCATTGGTCATCAGCAAGGACTTGAATTCTCCTTTGCTTTCAACAAGCAAGGGGGTGTGTCCTTTATATACTTCAGGTTGTTTGCAAGCCTTCCTCCACGCTTGATATCATGTTCTTCTTAATATAGTCCAGCATCTTGAATTAATTTCTTAGCATACAAATTGAGTAAGTATACTGAAAGGATACAACCGTGAAGCACAGATATGCAGAATTGTTTTGTTTAAACCACTGCTTCTTGTTCCATATACAGGTTATGCATGAGCATAATAAAGTTATTTTGAATTCCTAACCTTCACAATGTTACCTATGACTTGTGAGACACACAGTCGAATGCCTTGGCATAGTCAATAAAGCCTAAGTAAACATCTTTCTAGTATTCTCTGTTTTCAGCCAAGATACATCGGATGTCAGCAATGATATTCCTTGTGCCACATTCATTTCTGAATCTAGCTTTATTTTTTGGTAGCTCCCTGTCAATGTACTACTGTTGAGCTATCTTCAGCAAAATTCTACTTACAAGGTGATACTGACAATATTAATTGATAATTTTTGTGTTATATTTTTTGAGGTGTCTTTCTTTGGAAAGGGCACAAATATTTATCTCTTCTATTGTGTTCGCCAGGTAGCTGTCTGTCACCTGTTTCGGCATAGGGGAGTGAGTGCTTACAGTGCTTCATCAGCTTATTGAAACATTTCAAAAGGTATCCCATCAACTTATGGAGCCTAGTTTATTTTAATGTATTTTTATTAAAAATCATTTTATTGGGAGTTCATATGTTGTTTTTTCACAATACATAAATACATATATTGGGGCCGAGTTCTGGTGGCGTAGTGGTTATTTGCGGGACTGCGGCCCACTGGTTTGGAGGTTCAAATCCAACAGCAGCTCTCCAGGAGCAAGGCTGGGCTTCCTACTCCCACCACCAGAGGGCAGTGATGCCCAAAACAACAACAGCAACAACAATAACAAAAAATACATATACTGTGCCAAGCACCCTCGCATGTCTGCTGCTGCTATCATGCTCCAAACATTCGCTTTTCTACTTGAGCCCTTGATAACAGCTTCCAATCCTTTCCTGTCTTTCCCTGATTTCCCTTCCCCACCAACCCTCAATACTTTATAAATTATTATTGTTCTGTCATATCTTACACTGCCCGACCTCTCCCCCAGCCCTCATCTTTCTCCCATGGAGCTGACCTTAAGGGTCTTAGTCAAGCACTTTCACCACTATGCCTACAAATGACAATACCAAAGTCATTGCTATCCAGCCAATATTGACTTACAGTGACTCTAGAAAACAGGGTAGAACCGCCTCTGTGAATTTCGGAGACTGTAACTGTTTATGGACGTAGAAAGACCCATCTTTCTCTCATGAAGCAGCTGGTAGTTTTGAACTGCTAACCTTGTAAATCTCAGTCAAACTCAGGATTACTGTGCCTCCAGGGAGCCTGTTACCTGGCTTAGCATATAGCTATATGGTATATAGCTTATATCACTAATAATCGGAAGAGAGGTGTTATTGAGGGCTGTAGACAAGACTTACAACGTTTGGCTTATTTTTTCCCCCTGTTTTATTTCTGTAGCGTGAGTCTGACTGTGGATGGGGTGGGAGTGGGGCCAGGGTAGAGGAGTAAGTAAAGTATTGGCTAGGTAGGTGACTAGAATCTGATTGAGAAGTCTGGTATTGAAGTGTGCATGGCTTCCCAATTTCTGCTCTGCACTTTTGGAAAGCCATTTAAAATTGGACAATTAACCTGTCTGCACCCCAATTTCTACATCTGTACAATGCAGTTCACCATGCTCATTTTGTCAGGTTGCCACCAAGATTGCAGGTACTTAGTCACATGCTTACCCCCAAACTAGACAAAGCTAAACAACGACAACAACCACCACCACAAATAGCAAACCAAAAGCCCCTCAATTGATTCCCATTGATGTGCTCCAAAGTAGAACTGGGGTCCCTTGGAGTTTTTCATGACTGTGATCTTTCTGAAGTAGCTTGTCAAGGCAGGGCTGGGTACATTTGAGGCACCAAACATTTCATTAGCAGCGGAGCATATGTTATACCAGGCAAAGGTATTCCACTCCCCGCAATCGAGAAGATGCCAACTGATAGCCACGCTCTAGGCTAGGGTAGAATTGCCTTGGGAGCTCAGGAAGCCTCATCTTTCTTTCTCTCTCGCAGCTGGTCGATGGTTTTGAACAGCTGACCCTGTGACTCTCAGCTGAACTCGTAGACCGCCAGGGTTCCTCAGGCAAAGTTAGAGGACCCTAAATGGAGTTATCCTCCAGAGGAACTTCACTGAAAACATCCAAAGACTGTCTGCTCCACTTCCTCCTCCAGGGCCAGAACTTGGCCCAGGCTAACAGAGCTTTTCTAGCAGCCGGTTGGGCAAGGAGCCCACATCTGTTCTTAAGCCGTCCTCTCCTCCCACATCCTCCAGGTGCTCACGCTTGGGTTACACTCTAGGGTCCCAGGGAAACACCAGGTGATTGGAGAGACCCCATGAATCACCAACAGGTTTCTTTTAAATTTCTCTTATGGCAACTTGCATTAACTTAGACAGAGGGGTTGCTTAGACAATATGTATTGATTTAATTTAAGTCTATAGTGTAAGGCAGGACTTCTTTGCTTGGACTGTGACCTGGATGGATTACAGATTTGGGATTTTATAGGGTAGAGAATGTGGGACCTAGGGAAAGAAAAATGAGTGAGTTCTCCAGAGGGGAAGCATATAAAATAGAGTTTTCCTAATAAGCTAATGCTGTTACAATAATTAAAAAAGTAAATATCTTCCTACTTCAACTAATACTAATTTGAAACTTGAGGAAATTGGATATGGGTTGAGCTGTACTGTATGCTAGTAACAGTTTGAATACTCAAGAGAACCAAGTGCTTTCTGCCATTTTGAAGCACTCCTTTTCATATGAAAGCTAAGTTAATTGCACATCATTTTTATTCATGTCTCTCTACTTGGCAACACTCAACTGATTCAAGTTAGTGAATATTGAAAACTTTTTAAGCTAGATTTCTTCAAAAGATCATACAGAGAGAGAGAGAGAGAGAGAGAGAGAGAGAGAGAGAGAGAGAATATGTGTTCATATCATTGAAGAGTTTCTCTGTCAAAGGGCACAGAACTTACAGCATTTTTATTTTAACACCAAACCAGAAATAAACTCATTGCCATTGATCCGTGCTGACTCACAGCAACTATGGAAAGCCCAGTCCCACAGAATGGCTGGTAGTTTCGAGCTGGTGACCCGATGGATAACAGCCCAAGACGTGACCCCTATCCCACCATGGCACCACATGGATGGTTAAAAACCAAGCGACAGACACAGGAAACAACAAGTTGACTGGGCTGTGGCAAGTCTCTTTTTCAAGTTTTTGTAACGATTACTTCAGGTAACGCATATTATAAGAAATGGCTTTATCTGATTTAAAATGCTGATAGGTTTGTAGATAAACTGTAATCCAGATGCTTATTTATACTTGAACAAAGCCTCTTGGTGTGTTATGAATGTCTTCTTGTGAACAGATTTCCTTCCTATGATAGACCGAGCGCTTCCTGTTTCAGGTCAAATTGTCACTGCCTGTTTCAGTTCAAAATGTGTATTCCTTTCATGCCAGAGGGAAGGAATGACTAGTTACATTGGTGGGTTGAGAAAATGAAGGGTCAGGAGGTGGAGAAGAGAGTAAATAAAGGAGAACTCTGCTGTATTTTTGAAGTGTCAGAAGCCGGCGTTCTAGATGTGAATGGGCTTGTGGCTTGGTTCAGGCAGTGATTTCCAAAAACTTGGTTTGACTTATTACTGCTTAGCTTGTCCTCAGTCTTCTCGGCTCCACTGACCTCACTGCTGACACACAGCTGAGGGAAGGAAATCATAGGGATTTCCAGGAAAGGTGACCTCACCCGAGAAAGCAAGGGAATTGAGAAAGACCTCAGAGCTCAGAAGCGAATGTCATGGCAGGATTCCTGCAGGGATCTGTAATTTTTGGTAAACAGGGTCAGACCTGCAGCACTCCGAGGCCAAATGGACGGACACAGAGAACAACAGGGAGCTGGTTGGGAGACTTGGGGTAACTCTGCTCACTGCAGCTCAGGGCTGTCACTTTGTACCTCAAACTTGCAATTTCCTTTTGGTCCAGGATGACAGTTGAACGGAGCAGATGTTCAAGTTTTTTTTTGGCATCAGACGGAACTCTTGGAAGACTGAGGTAGCTCAAAAGTCAGGTTTCTCGAGTCAATTCCCTAACGGTGCCCTCGAGGAGTGGGTAGAACTACCCCTGTGGGTTGCCTCTACTGCAATTCTTTTTTTAAAATCATTTTTTTGGGGGCTTGTACAGCTCTTATCACAATCCCTACCCATATCCGTTGTGTCAAACCCGTCTGTATGTATGTCATCATCACCTTTTTCAAAACATTTCCTTTCTACTTGAGTCTGTGGTATCAGCTGCTCATTTTTTCCCTCCCCCCAGCCCCATGAACCCTTGATAATGTAAAAATTATTCTTCTTTTTCCCCGTATATTACAAAAACCATTGTCTTCCTTCACCACTTTCCTGTTGTCCATCCCCCTGGGAGTGTGGGTTTAATATTACATTCAGTTGGCCCTAACGCCCCCCGCCTTTCTCTGACCTTCCTAGTATCACCGCTCCCCTTATTGGTCCCGAGGGGTTTATCTATCCTGGATTCCCTGTGTTGCAAGTTCACCTTTGTACCAGGATACATGTTCTGGTCTAGCTAGACTTCTAAGGTAGAATCGGGTTAATGGTGGGGGTGGTGGGAAGGAAGGAAGCATTATATAACTATAGCACTGTTTCCTCAGTGCTATATTGTGCCCTAATGGACTTGGCTCTTCCTTGTGGCCCTTCTGACAGGGGTTGCTCAATTGACTACTGAGGGGCCTTGCGTCTCCACTCTGCCCTTTTTCCGGATTGTTTATCCCATCTATCTTATCTAGATACACATGCAGAGAAAATAATAAGCACAAATATAAGACAGAGCAAAACAAAACAACAAAAGACAACAGAAAAACCCAACAATAGCAACCACAAAAATAAACCCGGCGACAGAAAAAGAAAAACCTACAAATAGTTTCAGATCTCTTTGTTGGTCTTTAAAAGTGTTTTCCCGTTGCGTCTGATGGGGGTGTCTCGTCCTGGCCCCCAAAGTCTATTTTTGGTATTCTCTGGAGACTTCATTACTTTGCTCCCCTTTGCTGCTCTGTTGCACGCCCTTAGTGTTTTGCCCTGGCGAGGTGGGGTCAGATCAGGCCCCATTCCCTCACGGTGCCTCCAGTGTTGTCTCTCAGAGCACTATGGGTCAGCGAGGGACATTGTCTCTTGTGGTGCGGCCCACCCTCTGGTGCTCTCTCTGCATTGGCTACTCTGAGCAGGACTGTCATCCTCAGGGTTTGGTGGGCCAGAATGAGTTCTAGTCCCTCCCTCCCTCCCTTTTCATTTGTTCCTCTGTGCTGTGGTCAGATGCACCCCTCTCCCTGAGCGGTAGCTTCAGTGTGTCCTCTGGAGTGAATTCTCCTTGGGGGAGATGGGGAGCGTCCACGTAGTTGGGATTGGAGTTGGCCCTGTAGACCTCTCTGTTCCCTGCTTCATGCCAGTATGTTACATTCACATCTTGGAGCACAGGATTGAAGCCTGGTCCCTCTCTCTTCTTTTGGAGATATATACAACACCCTCCCTTTGGGTGGGTTAGTGCCCTGTCTCCCACCCACTCCGTCTTCTTTCTTTCCCCCTCTTTTTTCGTTGGTTTCTATACAGATCCCTGGATTGGGTCTGGCTTCTGCCATAGGACCTGGCCCTGGCCCCAGGAATGTATATATACATCTACTATAATTCTTTACAGGAGTCGAAAGCCTCATCTTTTCCCCACAGAAAAGCTGGTGGATTCAGAGTGTTGAGGCTGTCTACTCTAAAGATTGATATTCATAGATCCCCACAGGAACAACTCTGCTTGGTTATATATGTAGGCACACTATGGGTTGGCGGTGACTCAATGGCAGTGAGACTGGCAGTGACATTTCTATGCAAGGTCAGAGACCAGGGGCCTGCTGGGCGTTTCATGGCATCTCCTGCCTTTGGCAGGTGCTTTTGTTCTTGACCCTGTGTCCCAGAAGAGAGGATTAGGGGTGGAGGATTTGTGCCCCAGGAGCCCAAACTGGCAGATCACATTTCACTCTTCTTACGTAAATTGAGGGCTTTTTCTTTTATCTTCTTGCATAATCTATGAGAGGGAAAAATGGATCTCTTTATTATGAATAATAAAAATAGTCAACATGCCTGAATGGTTGCTATGAAGTAGGCATGTGGCTGAACCCTTTCCATGTAGTTTCATTTGGTTCTCACAGTAACCTTCTGACAAAAGTACAGGCAGTGTGCTCATTTTTATAGACAGATTAACTGTTGACCTAGACACACAGAGTCACCTACCTCAGGTTTCTTACCCAGTGATATCAGAGCCTGAATTCCAACCCTGTCTGACCTCAGAGTCTGGGTTTTTAACTATTTCTTAGCGTTGTCTTATGAAGTCCCACAGTCCAAAGGAACCTGGTTAAGTAAATATCAATACAATAACCTGAGGGCAGTTTCACCTATTAATGACCAATATGCAGATTATGAAAACAACACAAGACACGCCTTTGTTAAAACAAATAGATAAGCAAACAAATACAACATATACACCCCTAACAACAGAGTAATGGAAAATTGTATCTCTGTTCTGATAGATCCTTTGAAAAACATGATGCAAATGGAACTCTTTGAACACATTAGAGGACAGGATTATGGGTGGCTAAGTATATTTTTTTCTCTTCCAGTTGGTATTCCAACTGTATCATAAGAAATAATAGAAACAATCTTCTTTAGAAAACTGCAAGGACATGATCAAGAAACTCTTGGTAAGACTTTCCAGTAGGCTTCGTATTGCTAAGGCATCCTGGTGGCACAATGGTAAATCCTGGGTCACTAACTGAAAGGTTGACAGTTTGAGTCCAGCAGCTCTCCACTGAAGACAGACCCAGGTCGCTGCTCCCCCTAAGATTATAGCCAAAGAAAATGGACGAGGCAGTTGGACTCTGTCATATCGGGTTGCTGTAAACCAGCGAGTTCTCTGTTCTGACCAGCACTGCATTCGTGTTAAGGAAGGATATTTGCAGCATGGATCGCTGCAATGCCACAACTCCATGCGGGAGAGCGAATTACGTTTCTCAACTAGCCAGTGTGTCCTCTTTTACATGGACACCAAAATCCGTGAGCGCTGCAATTTACCATTAGAAAAGGAGAATGCCAAGATCCCCCACTGAAACCAGCAAAAGGAGCCCCGGTGGTGTAGTGGGTTAGTCCTTGGATTGCTTGCTGAACCATAAAGTCAGCAGTTCAAAACTGCCAGCAGCTCCGTAGTGGAGATGCCACTTTCTAACCCGGGAAAGACTGACACTCTGGGAAACCCCCCGGATAGTGCCGCCTGCCCTGTAGGGTTGCCGTGCGTCGGTGGCCGTGGATTTGGGGTCTGGAAAACAAGCAAAAGAAAAGAGAGGAGAGGTAAGACGACACCCCAGTCAACGGCAGGAAGCCGGGAAGGTCTGTAGAAACATCGGCATCCTGTCCAAGGCTAGTTCTCCCAGGTTACACTTCCTAAGGAAAGGGCGCACAGGCTCTTGCCAGCTGATGAGCCGGTTCTGTTTTTAAGCCTGGTGGAATCTGTGGATAAGGCGGCACAGGTTGGCGTGGTCTTCTAAAGCTTTGCATTTGGCGTCAGTTCATCAAAAGCTTATCTTGGTTCATCGTATATGGTGTTCCTTTATATGCATCGTGCAGTCGTGATAATAGCAATGTTTTGATGCCTCTTGCAAAGTGGCACCTGCTTGTTATTGTGAATTATTGGATGTCCCTTGAATTATTCATGCACAGGCTTTCCGGCGGGTGGTTTGTAAGTATGGGCTGTACATTTGTGGGATGTTGGTAACCTGGGGACGACCTTATGGTCTCCGGTTCTCACTGCCCAGGCTCCTTCTTGTGTGAGCCGTGCGAAGGCTGCTGACTGTCCATTTGATTGTAGTGGGAGCTGCTTGCCACAGGCACCTCTGAGTGGATTGCTTTGTGATTTATGCGGGTCTAAAGGAGACCGAGGATCATTTATCTTCAAACCAGGAATGAGATGAAAGCGGCTGGGTAGTAAAATTTCCTGTGGAGTTAGACGAGTGCATCAAAGGGGAAAAAATGTCATTGTTTCATGAAAAACTAGGAAACGTGAGTCAGTTTCTAAGGCCACAGATCGTCGGCTGTCAGGGGTTCGAATTGCTGGAAAAATCTCCACCAAGGGATAAAAGCAACCAAAACAACGGATCCATGTGACTTGAAAGCAACCACCAAAAAATGCGGCCTTTATTTCCAGTAGGTTAAAATGATAATAAGGGATCAAGGGGTAAAAAAATCAGCTGGTTGAAGCCATTGGCAATGATTTTTTTACCCCATGTGATCAAGTCTCATTTTCTGCCCTGTTTAGAGACTTGAATACTCGTTATTATTATTCATTTTGCTGGGGAGGGAAATTCATTTTCCTCCCAGTATATGCTTCCATAGACCTATGGCCAGTGTTCCTGACATTTTCCCTGTCATGAGCTTGTGTTCATTGACAGCCTCTGTAAGGATGACGGTGCTCCAACTCTTTGATGATCCAGGCCATTTGTATGGTGACCACTGGATTTCATGTGCCGCAGGAGTTCCCTTCCTTTTAAATGTGTTCCACAGAGTCAGAGATATTTAAAACACTTGGGATGCCTGTAGAAGGGGAAAAAAAATGTTTTCTCTCAGCCATTTGTCACCGAGTGTAGGAAGATAAGAGTTCCACCAGACAGAAATGATATCATGGGTTTCTCTCTGGCTACTGTGTGTACCATAAGTAAAACAATGATGCGTGAAGTTGAACTGACTGCTAAAAATAGATCAGGAAGAAGAATCTCTCCCATGACAATTGGCTCACATCTGAGGGATTTTCCCGTTTCACCCTGAAACCTTGAATAGAAAGATTTTTGTTTCTTTCTTTTGCTCTCTCCCCCTCCCATCCTCCCCCTTTCTTTCTTCCCCTCCCTCTCTCGTCTGACATACCAGGAAGCTTTTGCTTTGAAGTCCCCTGCAGCCTGTTTACCAAATTGGACCTAATTAATCTGAACGACAAGTTACTCCCCCACCCCCAACCCCCAGTGGACTGTCAACATCCTTTCTTCCTTCCTAGTTCTCAGACTTCAATTCTAAGAAGATTTTCCAGGCCGGCTGTGATGTTATTTTAGTCATCATGTAAGTCACAGGAGTCCTCAAACTTTTTAAACTGAGGGCCAGTTCACTGTCCCTCAGACCATGGGAGGGCCGGATTACAGTTAAAAACAAAAAACCAAAAAACTATGAACAAATTTACTGCGGGCCTGGGATGAGTCCATTGCTAAACAGGATAGCAATGGCTACCAAAACACCTGGTGGGCTGGGTAAATGTCCTCAGAGGGCCACATGTGGCCCACAGGCCATAGGTTGAGGACCCCTGATTAAGACATAGTGCCAAATGATTAGGAGAAAGGAGTCCTTCTAAGGAGACACCCGTGTAGCCAGATCGAAGCTTGAAGTCAAAAAGCATCACAACTTGCATTTCAGTTCACAGATACACAGGTTTATTCCAAGCAGAGCAAGCTTTCAACGTCTCTGTGACCAGTGGCTGCCTGTGCATATGTTCCCTCAGTAATACCCTTGTCATAGGCTCAGAGGGGGCCTTCAAAGGGGAGGTCCAATCAAAAACAATGGTGGGACTGTTCCACGCACCTCAGCAAAGTCAGTTCAGAGGCCTGGTGACTGGCCTTCTTTGCTATTAATAGACTTTTCTCAAGAGCACAGGATGATGGTTAGGGATTTTCAGAAAATGGAAAACTGCAGTGGTGAGGACTCACCCCCCCTCTCCACCAATCATGACAATTCCCTTGCTTGGAGGAAAGTCTTGGCGGTCCTCCAGGACTGTCACTGGAAAATCTCACCCCGTTCACCTCATGGGCTCTGTTTAGTCCCTTCAAAACTTCATGTGGTTCCCCAAATCCAAAGAAAATAAAAGGAACACTATTTTTTAATACTTAAAAAATCATTTTATTGGGGGCTCCTAAAACTCTTATCACCATCCATCTATCGTATACAAAGCACATTTGTACATTTGTTGCCTTCATCGCTCTCAAAACATTTCCTTTCTACTTAAGTCCTTGGTATTAGCTCATTTTTTCCCTTCCCTTCCCACCCCCTCCCCCATGAACCCTGATAATAAAGTTGCATATTTCATTGTTGCTGTATTTTACCCTGACTAGCTCATCTCCTTCCCATGACCCTTCTGTAAGGGATGTCGTTTCACCAACATATGGGCGTTGGGACCCCAATCTGTACTCCCTCACATTTATAATGATATCATTCTTAGTTCTGTGATGCCTGATACATGATCCCTTCGACCCCTTGTGTGTCACAGGCTGGTGTGCTTCTTTCATGTGGGCTTTGTTGCTTCTGAGCTAGATGACTTCTTGCTAACCTTCAAGCAAAAGGAGCACAGTTTGTGTGCATCAGAGATGGTCCAACTTAGGTCTTGACCACAGCATTCATCACAGGGAAAGGTTGGAAAGATGGAAGCAGTGCACTCACAAGTGTATAGACTTAGATGGAGGCTATGTTGAGAAGCAACTTTTGTTCCACTAAGTCTTCTATGAATTAGTACTAGCACCTTTTGTGTGATCTCAGCCTGAGACTCCACAGCACCAAGAACATCAAAAAAGTATGTCCACTCCCTGTGCAACAACCCAAAGTGCCATCAAACCAACCAAACAAAATGAAACGCTGGAGCGCATCATTCTTGGCGTCTATACAACTGCTATAATTTGTGTAGAGGGATATTTTGAAGATCCAGAAGATGACACCATCTAGTGTTGGAGGAATAGGAGTTTAGAGGACAGCATGATGCACAGACATAAGGAATCAATAGAACTGGGCTAGTAAGTTGACTTTTGGGACCCACTGCATAGTACATTTGGGTTGGTTATCCAGCTCTCCTCAAGGTCCTAGTCTTCCACCATAAAATCCTTCCTAGCTTTTCTGACACAACGAATAAGAAGCTGTTATAATTTGCTAACCAGTAGCCATTTTTTTCCTTAAATCTTTTCTATGTCTCCTCTTCCACTTAGATCACGGGAGATGTATTTGTGTTCTTCAAAGCACCTACCTGGTATTTTTACATAGATTTATAGAAAGAGAACAGTAAATGAGATCTAGGAGAGTAAAGTTATTCAATAGTTTAAAAGAAAATTATATTTAAAACATCAAGTTAACTAAAAATCTCAATTCATTAGTTTTTATTAATCTTATAAACTAACGAATGAGGATCCAGTTGCTGTCTCCACTGTGTTCACATGTGATTTTTGAACCATTTAACAAATAGCCAAATTGCCATAATGTTAAATATGAAAATATTAGGGGCTGAACCCTGGTGGTGTAAGTGGTTGAGTGCGGGACTGCAGCCCATGGGCTTGGTAGTTCAAATCCAGCAGTGGCTCTTAGGAGCAGTGTGGGTAGCTCCCACGACCACCAGAGGCAGTGATGCCCCCAAATGAAAATATTATTCTTAAAGGAGAAACCAAGGGCCAAGATTTTGAACAATACAGTCTATTATTTGTTGCTTATTTGTTGTGGACCAATGGTTAAGAAACAAAGCATTTTCCATGCATGTTATGTCATTTTGCACACGTAATATTCAGGGACTGCATTGGGTGCTTCCAAAATGTCCTCACTTTGGTTGTTTATGTAAGCAGTATGGATCCTAACATTTTGATTTGTGCTCACAGAAGCTCTGTGTCTGCTAAGCACTGGGTCTTCCTTTCCTCCATCCTCTTGTCTTTTCTTTACAACTGCTAATAATCTTTGGTCTTGGTCTCTCTTACCTATCCTAGATAGGTCATGTAAGTAGAATCATATAGTATCTATCCTATGGTGGTAACTGACTTATTTCGCCAAAGTGCTTTCAAGTTTCATTGATTGAAGTATGAATATATTTATTGAAGCATAGATCAAAATGATCTATCAGATGATTTCAAGATGCGGAAACTGACATTAAAAAATGTGGTTTAAAAAATTGGTTTTGAATGATTAACCATGGCAGCGGTGTTAGTCTAGGTAGACTGGAGAAACAACTTCATAAGCATGCACATGTATACAAGGTTTATATACAAGAGCAATTGAACATTGAGAAAAACTTTCCAGCCCAGGCCAGATCAAGGCCGTAAGTCCCATGGCAATCTATAAAGTCCTCTTCAGACTCATGAAACACATGTAACGATGCTGAAAACAGGAAGATCATAGGCTAGTGGGTACAAAGTCAGTGGTGATAGAAGCATTTTATCGCTGGGTTCTCTAGGTCCAGGTTTCTGGCTGCGTCAGGTTAGGTCCACATGGCTTCTCTTCAGGGAGGTCTCACAGGAAGTCAGCCTTGTCAGTAGAAAGTCTCCAAGGAAGGGAATCGGCAGAGACACTGTCTCCACTTCCAAGAAAGAATTACTACGTTTCCCAGAATTCTCACGAGAAGGCCACGCCCACACAGAGGTCTCATTGGCTGTCTCCAGCTAGACAAGATAGACTCCGCCCCTACACCCTTAATCCTCAAAATGACACCAGATTCCGTGACTGCCCCAGTAGTCATGGAGGTGTGCAGACCCACCTTCTTTTCAGGGGTGAAGTGTGTAGCCTCGAGAGAAAAGAGGACAGATCATCTCCAGCTCCTATACCTTCCAGGTTTGGCCTCAGGGTTAGAATTGCTCACCAGATAGCCTGCCCTTCCTAAGGCAGCCTTCACCTGGGGATTGGGAGTCAGGGACCACAGGCCCGCCATTTGGCCCAATGGTGGACAGTTGATGAGCCGCCATCACTTTTCTAGCAAAACCAAGACTTTGTCAGGCTTATATTGTGGCCAATTCTTCTTCTTTCCTTTCACAGGTGTTGGTCCCTAATGAACATCTTCCACCAAACTGCATCTCATTGTCAGCCCTCAGAAAACTCAGCCTGTGGCAGGAATTGCTTGAAATTATTCTCTATATTGGCATTTCAGAAGTGCGACTTAAGAATAGAGTTTGCTTTAAATTAATACAGTTTGAAATATGAATAAGACAGTCTTCATATTACCAATCATAAGTAGAATGAGGGTCACTTTCCATAAATAGAAAATAATTATAAGAATAAATTCAATTAGCAGAAAAACATGAAATTCTAGGAGAACATTCTTTTCTACCTAAGGCCTTGAACCTGTCCTTTTTTTTCTGGATATAAAAGATTAACAAGTATCCAAATGGTAGTAGAGACATATTAATCACAGCTGAACCTTTCATTTTGACGCAATCAGGGGGCTATAAAGAGAACTGAAAAAGAATGGTTTTCTTAATATTTGATTTGATGATATTTAATTCTATGTGAGGATGTCACCAGTTTTATTGGTGTACCTGAGGTTCGAGTGTCATACTAAAAACCCAAACCAAATCCACTGTCATCAAGTCCATTCTAACTCACAGTACCCCTATAGGACAGAAGAGAAATGCCCCTTTGGACTTCTGAGGCTACAGATCTTCATGGGATCAAACAGGTGGATTCCATGGCAGATGGCCTTGTGGTTAGCATCTCAATGTATAGCTGTGATAGTTGGGTTTATTGTGCCATTGAAGCCAATGGGAACAGGTGAGCAGAGTCTGGTCAGGTTGCAGCTTGATTGGAGGATGACTGAAATAAATAAAGACAGCCAGCATCCCATCTCCCTCCTGCTTCTTGGTGGTGGGACTAATGTGCTGTTGCTTTAGCTAGTTTTCTGCCTCAACTTGTGTCTTACACTACTTGTGGACCAACCGAATCCTTGTATCATGTCACTAGAGCTTGAGGCTCCTTTGTGACCTACTTTGCTATGCTTCTGGTGCATACATTGCTTTGAGTTTGAGGCTGGTGGATCTTGTCGCCATGGGAGTTTGAGATCCCATTGGGACTTGCTGGTTTAAGTCCCAGACAACTAACTGTTGCTGACCCATCCTGCTATCTGCTGCCTTTGGGCAGACTCCACTTGCTTTGCGAGAGGGAGGACTTCACAGTCTGCTTCCTTTACCTTGGACTCAGCAACGCAGTGAATCGAGGGACTTCTAGCACTTTAACTCTTCCACGGGAGTGAGTTGAACAGAGTCCTCTGCACTGTGTCAACTAATTAGCTGTTACATTCCTTCTCAGCATATAAACCCACATATAATCATAAATGTCCTGGTTTTGTTTCTGTAGAGAACATGCCTAACACAGCAACCCACTAAACCTTCAGAATTGTTTCTTAGTTAGCTTGTGTTGCCACAAGAATAGCAAATGAGTAACCTTACAAATAGAAATTCATTCTCTTACAGTTCACTGTCATGAATTCAGGGTGTCCACGCTAGGGGAAGGCTTCCTTTCTCTGTGGACTCTGGAACCATGCCCTTGTCTCTCTGAGTTTCTGCTCTTTCCATGTGGTTTGATATCTCTCTTCTCTTGCCTCAGTTTTCCTTTTTCCCTAATCTGCTCTTTTCCTATCTCAAATAAGATTGCCTTAAATACATCCTATACTGATATGACCTCTTAACACACAAAGAAAACCCAATTCCCAAGGGGACTATAATGATAGGTATAGGGATTAAGATTTACAACATTTTCTGGGGGAACTCAACTCATACAATAACTCTGGGAGATACTGATTTAAGTAAATGATCAGTTGGGGATTCACTGTAACATACCAGACATTATTCTAGTCTGCTCTCAACAAACTCAGACTAAAAATATAGCTCATATCTTTTTTTGCAGCCTATATTCTTCCACTAATCCTGCATTCTTATATAAAACTGTCCTATATTTTCACTTCTGTTTTTACATTGGAAAAGATGTAAGATTTCTGCAAATAAGCTCTCTCCAAGTTCAGGTAAGTTCATCCCTTCCACTTGAGCAGAAATAGAAAAAGATAGTCCAATCCAATCCACTCTTTTCTTTCTTCCCTTGGTTCATTCAATGAAAAATATATCTTCAGAAAATCCCACAGTTAGACCATTCCAGATAAAGTATAGAGAAATGTGTGTTGGTGAATGCAGTACACCCACTATAAATATCCCAGAATGCCTATAGAAAAGTTTAGGGAATTAGTCTGGTGATAAAGAGAGGGGCCTAAAATATAAAGATAAAAAGAAAGAGGGAAGGAGTGAAAGCAGGGTTCTCTTAATTGTGTAGGCCAGATAGACAGAATATGTCCTTTTTTCTTGGTTTATAATTTATTGGGAAATGGTTGCATTCAAAATATGATAGGCTCTTCTATATGTATACATAATATTGCTTGAACTATGCATGAAGTTTGAAATAATTAATTTGTATATGAAAGTTCACTAGGACTCGGGGTGATCCAAGCAGTTAATATGCTCAGCTGTTATCTGAAAAATCCATTGTTTGTATCCATCCAGAGTTCCTTGGGGGGAAAGAGAGGGAAAATCAGCTTTGGAAAGCTATATAAAATAGAGTTTTACTGTGACTCAGATTTTCATGAGCCACACTTGTCTTGACAGTAACTGGTACATATATATGCTTAAAGTCAGAAAGCAAATGAGACCTTAAAGTCTTCAGACAAGGCCAAACAATGACTCTGCCTCCCATACTTACGTGTGCATCTTTCATTTTGGATTGATGTCCCTAAATGCTTTATTTTCAGGTATGAACTACATTCATTGAGAAAATTGCAACTGATAATTAACTGTAGAAATGTCAGGTAAGCGTAGAAATTCCAGCTAAGAGAAGACCTGGTTCTGCTGTTATCTGTAAAGTAGGTTACTGATGTTTGGCAAATTTTCTTTCCATTTGTCACTTGAATCCAGTTGGATCAGACATTCTTTCCAAGTCATGGATGAAGCGATTTTTCCTTTGATGATTTGAATCACTTCTGCTGCTGGCCAAGATAAAATAGCAGAAGTTGGATTTATTCTACTGCCTGAAATGACCGAAAAGTTGTTTATATTGTATTTCAAATTTAAAATATTTTAAAATATAATTTTAAAAGCTTTGGGCACCAGGCAACAGAGATCAGTGATCCCTTAGAGATGGGATAGGCAAGGTGAATGATTCCTATGCCACTGTTGTGGTTATGTGCTGAGCTGAGTTCTGACCACAGTGAATCTATGCACAATGGAAAGGAATAATTATGGAGAGCATACGGAACTGTACAGTGTTCCATGCGCTCTCCATAATTATTTCTATATCCAAGTCCATCAATGCAGCCATTGATGTATCAGTCCATCTTGCTGAAGTCCTTCCTTTTTTTTTTTTTGCTACTCCTCCACTTTACCAAACATGCTATCCTTCTCCAGGGACTGGTCTCTCCTGTTAACCGGTGCAAAAGATGCCTGTGAGGAGTTCTCTGACCTTACTTCTTCCAATTCAGATCGGTTTGTCCTTTTTGCAGTCCATGATACTTTCCATATTCTTCTCCAGCATCACAATTTGCATGCATTTATTCTTCTATGGACCTCCTTATTCATTGCCCAATGTTCATATGCATATGATGCAATGGAGAATACCATGGCTGGGGTTAGGCACATCTTAGTCCTTAAAGTAACATCCTTGCTCTTCAGTACTCTAAAGAGGTCTTGTGCAGCAGGTTTACCTAATGCAATACATCTTTTGATTTCTTATGGATTCAAGTTAGACAAAATCCTTGACAACTTCAGCCTTTTCTCCCCACTTCTCATGATGTTACCTATTAGTCCAGTTGTGAGGAGTTTGGTATTCCCTGCATTGAGCTGTAATACATACTGAAGGCTTTTATCCTTGATCTTCATCAGCAAGTGAACAACCCTCTTCACTTTCAGCAAGCACAGTTGTGTCATCTGCATAGTGCAGCTTGTTAATAAGCCTCCCTTCAATCCTGATGCTGCACTCTTTTTCAGATAATCTAGTTTCTATAACTGCCCCCCCAATTACTTCCTTGAGAAGAGTTTTCCGATCATGAGAAGGGGGCACGAAACCTAGACGGAGACTGATAGTCACTTTGAATTGAGGGCATAGAAATGGGAGTTTGGAGAGACCAAGGCAACTGGAATGTTTGGGTAGAGAACTGGAAAGGAGAGAGTCTAATAAAGAAAACTTTTGAGAGTTTCAAAGGGTCCCCTGCTGAATACTAATCTATGCAGACATATGAGAAAAATATTTGGAACTGGGGAAAGACCCACCTAAGAGGAGCAAAATAAGCACTCCCTAGACTATAAAACCTCATATTTCATGTGGCATCTGGGAGCGAATTCAGAAGGTAGGTTAAAATTGGCCCTAGATTCAATGTTCCTCTCATCCTGCTTAACAAAACTTAAAAGCAAAACTTGCAAATAATTTAAGCGAAGCCAAGAACCATCTTAAGATATTTATAGGAATGCCAAAAATATTCGGTGCTCAACAAAAAAAAATACACAATGTTTGGCAACTAATAAAAAGCTATCAGACATGAAGAGGATCAGGAAAACTGGACTCATAATAAGGAGGAAAAAAAGTCAATTAATCATAATAAAACTTGAGATAACATAAATGAAATAATTACATAATAACTTCAAAACCGATTATAGCCTCCGCATGTTTAAGAAGTTAGAGAAATATTGAATGTGCTAAATAGAGATATGGAAGATTTTTAAAAGTTCTAAATCCATTTAAAAAATTTAAAGTACAATGCATATGATGAAAAAGAACATTAGATGGGATTTATGGTAGATTAGCCATCATAGGAGAAATGATTAATAGATTTGAAAGCAGCAATAGAAAGCTGAACAAAAACACACAGAGAAAAGAGAATTCAAAAGTGAAATGACCACTATTGAGTTACCTGACAAGTTTAGTCAGCTCAATATAAATGTATCTTTGGCTTAGGGTGGGTAAGGAGAAAAAAATGTCTGAAAAAGTAAAATTTTGATTTTATCAACTCAGACATGCACAAAGCTCAGCAAACCCCTAGTATAGGAAATATGAAGAAAAATAACCCGAGGCACATTGTAATCAGGTTTCCCAAGACCACTTATAAGAAAAAAAATCTTAAAAGCAGCCAAAAAGGAGGGTGGGGAACAAAATTTGACACATACATAGAGAAACAGAGATGAGGATGACAGCGGATTTCTTGTTAGAGACAAGTCAACAGAGAAGCCTGCAGACTGGCATTTTATAAAGTATTGAAAGAAAGAAAAGAAGAGAAACTTTCCACCGGACTTCTGTGGTTTTTGAAAATATCTTTTGAAAATGACGATGAAATGGAGATGCTTACAGATCTATCAAATCTCCAATAATTAATTATAAAGAGAGATTTTAAAAGAAACCCTTTGGGCAGAGGAAAATGATAGCAGATGATAATCCTGATCTATATCAAGGAGTACAAAGATTGTAATGTGGGAGTAAATATACCTGTTCTTTATTTAGTCTATAAGTGGTTAGGCTGCAAGAGCAGGTCATTCTGCAGAAATCAGCATTCTGCAAATGTAGAGGATGCCCGCATCATTTTATAACCTGGAGGATGATTATATCTTATATATTTGCCAACTTGCATCACTATTTACTATCAAACTTGATCATTACATAATTATCAATCCCCTGAGAATCATAGCCAAGCTATATTAATACGTCACCTTAACTCTCACAGCTAGTGTTACTCTTGCTTTGCATTTACTTTCGCTTTACATTTGTGATTATGAAAAGGTATTTGACTGTGTGGATGATAACAAGTTATGGATAGCACTGCAAAGAAAGGAGATTTCAGAACCTGCCAGATCTAACTAATTAATGTGCAAAGTAGTGAGATAGTAAACCTTTTGTATGGCCTTAAATGTAAAATACAGTACAGTATTGGCAGGGAACTGTAAGATACAGTACAGACTGGATTCAGAAGAAGATTTGGAGCAAGGGCTATCATTGCTGATGTCAGATGGATCATAGGTTCAAAGCAGAGATTACCAGAAAGATATGTACTTGTGCTTTATTGACTATGAAGAATCATTGGACTGTGTGGCTCATAGACTATGGATCACCCTGAAAAGAATGGGAATTCCAGAATTTCAGGGAGGTTACAGTTAAGAGGTTTGGGAATCATTTATCAGAGTTGAGCATGGTAATTGTGGACTTCAATAGGATCTACCAGGTAGACAGAAGGGAGAGAAAGGAGGGCAAAGGAAAAGCTGTTAAGTTTTCATTTAGCACTGGAGAAGGAAAAAGGACACCAACAGAGGATTTTTTCACCTCCCCATGCCCCTTTCTTTTTCTTTGGAGAAGATAGTTTCTCTGTCTTTCAAGAAGGAAATGTAATAAATTGGGGCAGGGATGGAGCAATAGCATTTTTAAATGGTTGTGTATTCCACTTGCAGGTGTGCATGTATTTGCCAAAAAGACGATTCTATAGGTGACCAAATCAAGAAAGTAGAGATTACAAAATGTTCTGTGATGAATTTGTAGATGAAAATATAGCACAGAATGATTCTCTATACATTTGAGAAATGATCAAGGATAAAGGAAACCACTACAAAGATAACAGTGACTTTCCACAAAATTGGCATGCCACGTTAGTCAGGGAACATTTTAGGTGCTTGAATCCAGATGGAAGCCCAATGTCTTTGTTATCTCAATGTTCACTCCCCCAATTCCACCCCACCCTGCCTTTGGGATCAGCTGGTCTTAGGGCACTTTTAATTGTTTTAGACGCAAACATCATCTCTCTCTGTGCGTGTATCAGAACTTCACAGTATTTCATTTAGTCTTGCTTCAACTTCACATCAACTGGTCTCAGAGCAGAAAATTATTTCGAGATTTGAGAGCTACAACACAGGATTAGGAATGGGAGTAGCGATAGCAGGAGGGCAGAGGTGGAAAGAGGAGGGTAGGAAAGGGAAGCCAATCGTGATGAAAGACACAAATCTGCACCCCCCCCCCCAGGAGGTGGGGGAGAGGGAGACAAACAACAGAAACCATTGGGGAAGGGAGACCACGGTCAGTGTAAGATATCAAAATAATAATAACTTATCAAGAGGCCGTGAGGGTGAGGAGGGGAAGAGGGGGGGAAGGAGCTGACACCAAGGATTCAATAGAAAATAAATGTCTAGAAAATAATGATGGCAGCATCTGTATAATTGTGCTTGGTATTATTGATGTACGGGTGGTTACAAGAGCTGTACGAGCTCTCAATAAAATATTTTTTAAAAATTCTAATAAGTTATAAAATAATGATTCTCTTTCTAAAGACAAAATAAACTTTAATTGAATAAAAAAAGCTTTGAGAGCTTAAGTAAATTATCCTGTTATTGTTATTAATATCATCTGTCACTACAACCACTAAGACTGCGATTATTATTTGTCACTCCCCTGGTGGCTGTAATTTCTTCTTTCCCTTAGAGTTTCTCCCAATTGTAATAGAAATGTCTACCTTGTGGTTGGGAAGCATGGGGTTTGCATTCTAGAAGCTCTATGAGACTGAGTGGACTCCATGGTAGGGGGCTTGAGTTTTTGACTTCATGCTAACTCCCCACTCTGTACCAATGTTAGGAATATGCTAAGCACACAGTAGGTGCTCTGCCTATTAAGGGCACTTAAGATTTAATTAGGCACCACAGTCCCAGGGGGAATAGGGTAGCCACAGTCCGTATTTTTCAAAGTGGAAATTCCAGAGCTCAGCTTAGGTGGCAAGTTCGTAAAGAGGAAGGAGATGGAGAGGTGGTTTTGTTTACATTTGTGGTGCTGGCTACTGAGGAGAGGAAAGCATTTTTATTTCCCTTGTGAACGGTTCGTTCATTTTGCCGTCGCAGCTGCTAATGGAAAATAATAAAACCCATTTTCGTCAAGCAGGATCTGGACCACTTACAGGTCAATTCAGTGCTCAAAACAGATTGTTACAGAGCACATTAGTTCGTCATCAGCATCCACTTTGGCCAGGGAATTTTTTACCACTGGAAATTGAATTTATAGGTCACGGTCTGTTATGATTCCTGAAAATCATCAAATCTTTGTAAGGTAGTGGAAGCATATCACCAATTATTATAGATGAATACATGTAATCTTTCCATTTGTTAAAAGCATAAAGGTAGCAAATTAAGCTGTGGGAGAAAGGAAAGCTAGAGAAGCTGCAAAAAAAAAAAAAGACTTTGTGAAATTTCAACCTATGTTATGCTTACTAATTGGCCCAAATTGAAGAATGTGGTCCCAGCTCCATAATGAATCCCATCCTATAAAACAACACCAGGAGGTCAAGTCAGCAGTATTTTTTTTAAGAGCCTCAAAACCAACACTTGAGATGAAACATAAGGATACGTTGTCGTTTGCAGCTTCTCCTCTCTCCAAGCTTATCTATCCGTTTAAGAGTGAAACTTAAAAAAATTCAAAGTCTAATAAAATTTGCTTCAATCTCGTAACACAATCCCCAGGGTTGCCGTCTGGTGGAAAGGGCTCTGCCTTGGGCACCAGAGGCTAACCTTGCCATTTGTCAATGGTATGGGACGAACTTCTCTCAGCCTCAGCTTTCTCTTCTTAATGTAAGGACCTTGATTTTGATGTTCTCTAAACCTATTTTATTTGTTGTAGAAAACATAGATGTTTCTTCATATGTGTATGTATGTGTATCTGTGTAGATATGTGTGTGTGTGTGTGTGTGTGTGTGTGTGGATAACTTTGAAAAGTTCATTGGACAGGACAATGGAATTAAAAAACAATGGATTTTCTTCCTGCACGTTTTGAAGCCTGTGTGTGTGTGTGTGTGTGTGTGGTGTTCAAGATAGAAAACCCCAAAACACAGATAGAGAAAAAACAAGAAAGTAAAGCCACCACATCGTAAATAACCCAGAGAGCTATACACAATCAACCTTGAATACCTACTCAAATATTTTCATGCTAATACGAACACCTATGTATCCTGACTGCCATCTGGTTGATTTTGACCCATGCAACCCTACAAGATTGTTCTCAAGGGGTTCTGAGGTTGTCAATCTTTAAGGGGACAGGTAGATTTTCTCTCACAGGGTGACCGCTCCTTTTCAACCGCCATTTTTTTAGTTAGCAATCTGGCTTTTTACATACATATAAAAAACCAAACCAACATCGCTGCCCTGGAGTCAATTCTCATTCCTGGCAATCCTACAGGACAGGGTAGAATTGCCTCTGTGGGTTGCTGAGACTGTCACTCATTTTGGGAGTAGAAAGTGTCATTTTTCTCCAGTGGAGTGACAGGTGTTTTCGAACTGCCGAGCTTGTGGTTAGTAGCTTATTAGGTAACCACGATGTCACCAGGGCCCCTCCACATACATATGAGCCTATGTGATTTTAGATACACACAAAATGGTAATCTTTTTATATACACATCATTTTGCTAGCTACTTTTCTCACCTCACTGAACAATACTGTGAACAGTTTTCTCTGTTATATGATTTTCTAAAACTGAATCCCATTGTATAAATGGGCCATCAAATTCCCTGATTCCCTCTGAATGACTAATTTGGTATTTTTCAGTCTTTTGCAATTTGTCACAATGCTATAATGCATATCCACATGGCTAACCCCTGTAAATAATTCTAAATGCTCATCTTAGGGTAAATTGCCAGAAGCAGAAGTTCTGATTCAAAAGGTATACATGTTTCTCAGATGTTTAATACTTACAGATAATTTGATATTCAGTTTAAAGTCAATCCTGTGCTTTGTTGCCTTGGGAGACGATTAATGATGTTGAGCTCAGGAATTCTGAGCATAACAAGATTTAACTAGCTGTGTACATGGTTGAACTCGGATGATGCAACAGTTAATTGCTCGACTATTAACTAAATGAGGGGCAGTTCTAACCTACCCAGCTGCCTCGTGGGAGAAAGAGCTGGCACTCCTGAAGACATTGTAGACCAGAAAGTCCTATGAGCTGCTTGTCATCTGTACCCATGAGCTTGAGTTGGAAGCGATGTGAAGGTATCCAGCAACGAGGTGCATTTGTTCCTATCTATAGACTGGATAGCAATGAGTTCGGTTTGGTTTTAGATGTCTGTTCCTGGACAGCTTTGGTATCAGGTCATCTTAAAAAAGAATTGTCCTGTCTGACCTGTTTCCTTCCAGTTCTGGGTCTTGTTTGCCAAATCCCAGAAATGCCAAGCTTCTGTAAGTCTAGGGTGGCAACTACATCTTATTGTCATTACAGAAGGAAGTAAACACTCAAATTGCATCTCCAAGTTTCCAGAGAATTTTGAAATGAGTCTCTGAGAGCCTGTCTAGTTCTCGCTTTTATAGTGTATGACTATGTTCAATTCTTCTGAACACCTTTTTCAAGTCACAACTGTGTGCTTGATAGTGGGGTCTTTGGCATGAAGGTGCACATATTTTGGGAAGAAGCGAGTCATGTAACAATTATGGAGACACGTCAGCAGAGACGAAATGTCGGATTGACAGTAGTGCTATGGGTATGATGAGGGGATGTCAGCAGGCCTACAGAATGAGGAGAGAGGTGGAAAGATACAGTGCTCATCAGAATTATTTGATATACAGGTAGAGAGAAAAATACCTGAAGTTAGCTTAACAGAGAGGTAACCTTATTGTCTCACATAAACAGTTTCCATAAAGGCTCAAAGTGGAGCAAGGGCAGGACAGAAGAAAAAATCCTTTCTTGGTTGTCTTTCATGTATTTTCTTCTTTGCTGTCTGGCTTTGTTCTCTGTCTTAGTTCTCTAAACTCAGGGCTGAAATGAAGCCTGCTACCAGATGGTGCTTACTTGATTAAAACCTTTTGGGGCGGGGGGAGGGGGAAGAAAAGTAAATCTACCTCCCAGTTCTAATTCAAAAGACCCAAAGTAGCACACCGATTGGCCTGATGGGTGATGAAGCTATGATGAGGAGTGGCCATTAGGGCTTTGGGCAGAGATTATGCCCATCAGTGGAGCTAGAGTCCGGGGGATGTTATCTCAGGAAAAGAGATAAGGATTTTGGACAGACACAAACATGATGAGCACTTAAGATGATTGGAATTTATGGAGGTGAACACGAGACGAACAGAGAGTGAACCGCTGGCAGGTGATCAAAATAGATGAACCGAAGGAGTAAACAATTGTATAGGAGGACATGCACAAATGTGAGGGGGAAAAACAAAAAGAAATCTTCCTTGATTACCAGAACTCTACATCGATTGTTTTCTTTCCTCTTCAACAAATCTCTCGGCTCTGGAGCGTCGCATTTTGCAGGGGAGGAAAGTAAATCGATTAGATTGGTCTTCATCCCTGGGTGACAGCCTGGCTATAAAATCATGACCCTCTATCTGCTCGTGATCACAGGCACTCTGTCTCAACTTCCGTGAGCTTTGAGCTGCCGTCACACCAGGCTCCCTCGCCTTCCTTGTGGAGCTCTAGCCATCACAATTCCTGTTCCCATCTTGAGTGCCTTCCAAAGCCCCCCAAACTTGGTTTTGTAGAAAAAGATTTTCCTTTCACTTTGGGGGGGAGATGACAAGGTAGAATTTATTTTAATGGGTGGGATGGGAAAAGGCTGACAAAATTCCTGCTTCATTAATTTTGTTATGACATGTTTTTTCTTTCTTTCTTTCCCCCCAATTTATTTATTTATTAAAAGATCATTTTATTGGGGGGTCTTACAATAATTCATACATTAATTGTATCATCAGCATATTTATTTATACATATGTTGCCACCATCCTTTTCTAAACAGTTTTTTTTCTATTTGAGCTTTTAGCATCAGTCCTTTCCCCCCATCCCTTCCCGCCTCCCATCCCTTGATAAATGATAAATTATTATGATTCTTATACCTTACACTTATTGCTGTCTCCCTTCGCCAATGTTTCTGTTGTCCATCCCCCTCGGGGGGGTTGTAGGGTATGTGTTATTTATTGTTATCAGTTCCCCCTTCCTCCTCTCTTCCTATGTTCCCCCACCCTCGTGGTACCACTATTCTCATTTCTGTTACTGGGGGGTTTATCTGATTTGGATTCCATGTGCCATGAGCTCTTATCTGTACCAGTGTACATGCTTTGGTTTAGCCAGAACTGAAAGACAGGCCTGGGGTCATGATAGTGGGGGTGGGGAGGGGTGATGAAGCCTCAAAGAACCAGAGGAATATTGTGCGTTTCATCGGTGCTGCATTGTGCCTTGGTTGACCTATTATTTCCTTGTAACTCTTCTGTGAGGGGATGTTCTATTGTCTACAGATGTTAGTCTGAGTAGTTTAGAGAAACAAGTTCATAGACACTCATGTGTGTATAAAAAAGAGCTTTATAGCAAAGAGCAATTGTATATTAAGAAAACATTCCAGCATAGTCCACATCAAGTCCATAAGTTTGATATTAGCCCATATATCCAATATCAATCTAAAAATTTCTCTTCAGACTCATGCAACATATACAATGATGCATATACAATGTGTGTAGGAAGATCACAGACCAGTGGGTGGAAAGTCTTGTGGATGCAGTGGTGATGGAAACATCTCAGTGCTGGTCTGAATCTCCATACGGTTCCTCCAGCTCCAGTGCTCTGGCTCCATCAGGGTAGCCCCATGTGGCTTGCAAACAGGAATGTCTCACAGGGAGTGAGTGTATCTGGCCTTCACTAAGGTATTATCTCCCTCATGCCTTCAAATGAGGTCATCAAGCTGCAACCTGATGGGCAGGCTAGACTTCACCACTTCACAAGTTGACAGGAGATTATGTAACTAACACATTGGTTTTGGGTCTCTGCTTCAGCCCACCTCATTCTCAACAATATGTTGTTGCTATTATTTTGGGTCTTCTGATGCCTATTATCTGATCCAGTTGACACCTCATGATTGCACAGGCTGGCATGCTTCTCCTGTGTGGACTTGTTGCCTCTATGCTAGATGGCTGCTTGTTTAACTTTGAGGCTTTAAGTCCCCAAACACTGTATCTTTTGATAGCCAGACACCATCAGCTTTCTTTATATTTACTTATGCACCCATTTGGTCCTCAGTGATTGTGCCAGGGGGATGAGTCTCATAAAATGCTAAGTTGCTAGAACGAAGTGTCTTGCATTGAGGGAAGACTTGAACAGAGGCCCAGGAGGAGCTGTGGTTCTGATTCCAAGTTGTTTCTTTCAAATTTGTGTCTTTTTCATCCACCATTCTCCATCAGGAGAAGAGTTGATGACCCGAACCTTCACTGAAGGTTCCTCTGTTCCACATGTTACCTTTTTGATCTCTATTTCCAAAAAACTTCTTAAAAGCTTTACCACATAACAAAGCACCAAGTGATCTATGGTAATATCTGTTTTTCAGTTTGCTCGCTTAGCTTCACACAGCACACCACTCCTTCAGTCTGAAGTGTTTTCCTTGCTTGTGCTCTGGTGAACACTGATGCGTTCTTCAATGTTGTGTTGCTGTTTCCTTACCTGTGTAGTCTCTTGGGCTTCAGGGAACTTTCTGTGCTTGATTTTAAGGTAGACTTTTCACTGTGTGTTGTAATTATTTACTCATTTGCTGAATGCCAGAAATGCTGAGCTTCTAGAAGTCTTGGGTGGCAACTACATTTTATTTTTCTTTGTCCTCATCATCACCACCCCCCCCCACCCCATGCCCAATGTGACTTCTACCATTTAGCAGATACCTGATAAACTTATTTGGAGAGACCCAAAAGTGACTTACTCTATCCTCTCTAGATAGAGGACTTTACACCAAAGAGAATGTTGACTGGCACTCCCTGATTGATTGATATGAGAACAGGAAGGAGATGCTCTAGTCCTTGAGAAGGGGGTAGTATGATGAAATTCATGTTTCAAAGGGAATGAATGTGACAGCAAGATCCACTATTTGAACATTCAGACCTTGGAATATTTGTCGATGTTCTGACATTCTCTAGTATCTTTGGGGGGGAAATAGACAAGGGAAACAAAAGGAAAGAAACTCTTCTGAAAAGTTCTCAGAGGTAGCTAGCACTGGTTCTGTTTAACAAGCTTCAGAAAGGATCCAAGTATGTTTATGTTTTTCTGCTCCCCAAGGCTCAACGAGTATGAGGAAAGGGGCCTCTCTTTTCTCCTAAGAATTAAGTGGTGAAAGTCTCAGCCAACAGCTCCTTTCCTCTTTGAATTCCTCATGCTCTCTCTCCCATCTTGTCCTATGTTTACTTAGGTACACATCATGATTGAAGACTAAGGTTCAGAAAAGGGTCTATGCTTAGATTTTAAATCAGGCTATTTTAAAGCATAGCAGCGAATTCTTTGAATCATTGGCTGGTGTTTGATAATGCGACATGTCCACCCATCTCATAAAAGTTTAATATGCTATTCAAAAGGTAAATATTACCTGATTCACATCAGTCCTATTTGGAATCTCTAACATCAGATGACTATTATCTGGTGCAGCTCAGCACAAATCTTCCTAGACTCTGTCTGTGTATACTCTAGAGTTCTACATATTCTCATGCCAAACCATGAAAGCCAGTTGTCATAGATGTTCAAACAGAGATGATGGAAATCTTCTGATATGAAATGATTGCTCAGAACCTATAGATGTAGGAGTAAGCCCTGGATTTTAGCAACACTTTTTAGAAGAAGTTGGAGAAAAGAAGATCAATTAGGAACTGGTGAGGGTAGGTAGAGTGTAGCTAGTTTAACTAGCTGTCATTGACCCACTTCAACCCTTGGACACCCCTTGTGTGTGTCAGGGTAAAACCCTGTTTCTTATTCGTAATAAGAAAAACAGTCACATTTGGATTTGTGCTAAATGCCTTGTGTGCCGGACATGACCTTAAGAAGAGAGATCCAATAAGACCCAGTTTAGAGTTCTCAGTGGGCATAGCACTGAGTGATGGGATTATGCCCAGGGAGTGAAGGGAACATTGGGAAGGTGAAAGCAGCCCAAACTGGAACTCTGGAAAGCGATCGTTGAATTATGTCTTGAGGATTGTGTGGGAATTGAGCAAAGGCCAGTGAATGGAATGGGTGCTGCAGACATTGGGCTCAGCACATTCAAGAACCAAGAGTTGTAAACAATCACTATATTTTAGCAGGAACCATCAGTCAAATTCACACGACTACAGATGTAGTCAGTATCCTGAATTAGATAAATTCATCTTAATGAAATATTTTATATGTTCATGAAGATAAATATTTCCTACTTCCAAGATAGGCTGGTTGCCTCTGCTATTGTCTTGTTTCCCTTTCTTCATTTCCAGCCCATGGTTCATATTTAGAGGAGCTGTATCGGTTTTTATTAATAGGGAAAGTAGGATTACAACCAGGGAAGGGAATAACCAGAAACAAACAAAGACAACATCGATTAAAGTTTCATCTTGATAAAGCCTCTGAAAGAGTCATTTTGGTCCACAGATTCATGCTGATCATATGTAACCACCTGAAACCATCTTATTTCATGCCTCCCAGTGAAGATTGTAGAAAACCCTCAGGCATGGAAATGATGTACAGCAATCTCAATGTGAAAAGTAAACTGGAAAATGATGAAGTGCATGTTGCGCCACTGGCATTAGTTTATTTTTATTTTGTACATTGCTCACTTGCCCCAAACTTATCCTCCGTAATAAGTTGGCCATGACTAGCTTCTAATTTAAGGGAGGGTCATGGATTTTGAATTCGGGAAAGTCTCATAAATCAGCTTTAATTTACTACTGCTTTGACGTTGCGGAGGCAATTTTCCTCATCCATAGAACAGGGAAGAAATCCCAAGTACTAGGTTAAGAAAAAACTCACCTTGCCTTTGAGTAGATTCTGACTCAAAAGCGAACCTCTAAAGATTGCATATAACTATTTACCCCAGTAGACAGCCTCGTCTCTCTCCTGCGGAGCAGGTGGTGGTTTTGAATTACTGACCTTGCAGTTAACAGCCAGTCCAATGCATAACCACTACTCCGTCTATTTACTGTGGTAGCTTGTGCGAGGTAATGCTACTGGAAGGTAAGTCACTGCTATTTCATATATGAACAGGCTCACCATGGTAGATGGGTATTGGTGGTGCTTCCAGGATAAGATGGCCTGGGAAGAAAAAACTGGCCATCTATTTCAGAAAACTAGTCCCTGAAAATCACTGGGTCCCAATGAATTGAAGCCTATTTGACAAGAGCCACCAAGAGCAATTTTGGGATTAAAGTAACTAACATTTGGTAAGGGCAAGTGTAGTACCAGGAACTTAGTAGGTGCCAAATAAATGATTGATTTTATTACTATTTTGCCACCTCATCACCTCAACATTGTTGATTAGGAACCAAACACATAATTGCCACATTGTCCAACTCCATCATTTGAGGTCAGTCTTTGCCCCCAGACTGCAAATGTTTGGTCCCTCTATTTGGTCCCCTTATTTACCAAAAAGAAATTTTGGGGACTCAATGTTCCTTCTTTAATGACTAGGCTAATTCCTGTTATATGAGCATTTCCTTTGCTTACCAACTTCTAAGGGGCAACAGTGTCCAGTTTTACCATATTGTGATGATGTTGCTGTGTCAAATGTCAGTAGTCGAGTAAAATCAGACAAGGCCAAGTTGAACGTGAAGTGACAATGCTGAATGAAGTTCTTACATTATAAGGGGGCAGTGGCTGTTTGGGGGAGATGACTCTGCAACATTTGCTGTACTTTTGTGTATAAAGGGAGGCCACCTACTTTTCAGTGTTCCCAGCACTTTTCTCATCAAAGAAGAGAGAAGAAGCACAAGCAATCTGCCAAACAAATCAGCCCAATTTTCTTCCTACGAAAGACACAATGAATTGTCAAATGTTTTCGCTAGGAAAATGAGGGCATGTGGCCAGACAGTACATTCACTGGGAGTTGCATCAAACACCTATCTGGTCCACCATTGCCCATGACTTCCTAGGGCCATACACTGTCATCTCACAAGACTAGGAATTAGTCTCTGGGAGAGGACCTAGCTAGTAGAATAAGAAGAATTGGCACAATTTGGACTCCAGTCTTACCCAGCTAGTCCAGTGTTTATGGTTTGGGACACATTAGCACAGCAGTTCTCAATCTGTATTTCTGATGGTCTTAGGGAGTAAGACAACACTTCTCTATCTGTTTACAGGTGGGTCCGTCTGTCCATGACTCAGAGGTCCTCAAACTATGACCCATGGGCCACATGTGTCCCACTGTGAACATTTATCTGCCTTACCAGGTGTTTTAGCTGCTGTTCTGCTGTCCTGCTTAGCTGCCAACTCATCCTGAGCCTGCAGTGAATTTTTTCATAGTTTTTTTTTTTAAACTATAGTCGAGCCCACCAATGGTCTGAGGGACAGTGAACTGCCCCCCTGTTTAAAAAGTTTGAGGACCGTGCATAAGCATATTGGCAGGATTAGGGGGCTGAAGTGCAAGTTCTGGGACTAAGGGTGCTATGCTATGGTGAGCTGATGACAAACTTCCACACAGTTCAGTTAGGGAAATGTTTCCCCTCTTCTGATAAATCTGGTGTGTGTGTGTGTGTGTGTGTGTGTGTGTGTGGTGGGAGGGAGGAAGCTGTGGTCTAGGCTTTGAAGTTGACTGGAATTGGTTGCCTTAAGTACTCATCATGTTGGTTTTCACAGCTATGTGCAAGAAACCAGTCCATGAGAGAAAGACTTCATACAAGATAACACCTACCTCTCCCACGTTAAGTAAAATGTTGACAGCTGAATGTTGTTACAAATTCATATTCACATCGGATTTGTTTGAGTCATTTTGTTAGTCATTAAATATGAAATTGAAAAAATGTCCCTTTAGGAAAAAATGTAATTGTGTGTGATAGGTAGGTTTGTTGTGACAACATGGCCAATGAACACATGTGAGATCAATTGAAGGGAGGAGATATAAATGGCTCGGTGAGCCTCACCTTTCTCTCTTACTCTTGGATCTTCGGACCAGCTGGCTGCTTTGTTTGACCTGTGCCTTGATTTGCCAGCTACACTACTTGTGGACCGTCTAGTCTGTGGATTGTCTCACTGTGAGTTGAGTTTCCTTCAAACCCTGCTTCGCCATGCTGCTGAAATATACATCATTGATCTGGGGACTGTCGAACCCTGTTATCTGGCTGACTGTTGGTAAACTGCCTTGCTGTTTGATGCTTGTGATGGGATTTCTCTGAATTGCCTGAATTGCTCTACAGAGGACTACTCAGCAACCCTCAGGACTCAAAAGACTGCCAGTGCACTAGCTGTCTCATGGAAGTGAGTTACACTGAGCCATTTGTACTGCTTTATAGATTAGTTAACTGTGTTTCTTATGTTAGATATCTATCTATCTATACATATCTATACTATATATATGAAATTATTAGTGCCCTGGTTTTGTTCCTCTAGAGAACCCTAACACATTGAGGATATTGAATTTAACTTGATACCCTAAGCTGGTTATCTGGGCTTATTATTGGGCCTTGGTGATCAATGTAATTGGTCTGATATTAGTCTGCAATATTCCTGGTAAAGATACAGAGAGGCAAGTCCCCGTGGACCTCAACATTTGCATTCATTTATTCATGAAATCTACCTAGTGAAGATTTACTGAGCCAGACTAGACTGATTACTTGGAGAAGATTTGTAGAATGCATAAAACTTGAGGCATTAATAGTTTGCTCTGAGAAAGAGGTAGGGAAGACTGTGGCTCTAACAAACAATAAATGCTGCAAGAGAAGTCATCTTCTCTTGGAAGAAAGTTTGCTGAATAATTGGTAGGAATTTCAAAGTGTTTGTGTAAGTCCAGATAGGTCTTGGAATGTGACGAAGGGGGAAATTTTTCTAGGTAGGGAGCCTCACCCACAAAGGTCTGAAAGATGGATTAAAGCAAGCTGGTTTAGGAGTGATGAAAGATCAGTGTGCATGAGAGCTACGTGAGTGTGAAATGGGGAATAAGACCTGCTCTAGGACTAATGAGGTAGGCTAATATGAAGGCTGGGGAAGGAAGCCTGTTGGCGTTGTTTTTTGAGACAGAATTTCCCAAAGTCTATCTAAAGGGCATTAGTCTTTGAAATATTCCTGCACTAAAAGAGATTGCAGGCAGCCAGAACCCTGTTTGGCTCTATTTAAGCCAATGCTTTTCTGAGTTGTATGATTATGAAATGAATTTTTGTTCTATGTGATACTTACTGATAGCTTGGGGGAACTGGAATTCCACATTTCACATCTGAGAAATGCTTTCCATAGGAATATGAGAACTCAACAAGCAGGTCTCAACAAATAGGAACAGAATAGACCAGTCTGTTGCTCTGGCATTCAAGGACTAAAGAGTTCTGAGCTAGTGCCTAGTTGTTGGGTCCCAAGTGGGTGTCCAGGAGAAGTACAAGAGGTGGGTCTTCAGTGCCTGGGGGCAACATTGGAGAGTAGCTTAAGAAATGCACCCAGGGCTCACTAGGCATAAACCGTTGGCATCAATGATTGGAATATCCAGGTAAAAATAGACTGTGGTAGGTACATAATCAGGTGCCAATTTGGGATTATTAAGAGTGAAGGAATGGAGATTGGTCTATAATCAGGCTCTCATTTGGAGGCACTATGGAGATAATAGCTTGCTGGAAGTGGGACACACACACACACACGCACACACACACTGCTTAATCTTCCTGATGACAAGACACTAGAGCCCTGGAGCTGGAGATCCACGTCAGCACTGAGATGTTTACTCCACCACGGGATCCACAAGACCTTCTACTCACTGGTCTGCAATCTTCCAGCATTTGGCATCATTGTATGTGTGTGTGTGAGTCTGAAGAGAAATTTATGGATTGGTGTCAGACATATGGGCTAATATTGAACTTGTGATCTTGACCTGCCCTGGGCTAAGATATTTTCTCAATATTCAATTGCTCTTGTATATAAAGCTTTCTTCCTTCCTTTCTTTCTAACTTCCTTCCTTCCTTTCATTTCTTCCAAGGCTGCAGCCACTGTGTTTCCATTCCTGTCAAAACTCTTTCTTATACACATAACTCAATAAACCACCTTTTTTGTTTTTACTCTCATATTTCCATAAACACCATAATTTTGTACTTTAAACCTCAACTATAACTGGGCCATCAAACCAGTAATAAAGATAAGGCAACTTAGCCAGAGCATAAGCCATTATATATTTTCCTAAACAAGTTAAAGTGGTAAGTTGCATTCCCTGAAGAAAAGTTTTTATATTTATATTGCAATTACACTGAAACAAAATGACAGATGAACCATTTTTTTTAAACCTGTGACAGAAAAGGTAGCATAATGTGCTGTTCTTTCAATAGGAGGAAAACTTAGTTATAATGAGCATGTGTGGATGTGAAGTAAGAATATTTTAATTATAGACCTTAGCAAAAAGAAGGAAAGAAAAAAAAAGCAGCAACCCAAATGCAAAGGGTGAAGGACATGATCAGAGGGAGAGAGAGAGAGAGAGAGAGAGAGAGAGAGAGAGAGAGAGAGAGAGAGAATTAAAAAGCTAATAGGCATGTAAAACAGTAAAGGAAAACAAGAAGACATACAGTTCTTTGTTCATTAAGTTAGCAAAGAATCAATATTCTGGTAAGACCTTAGTGAGACAGGGTCCTCTTATGCCTGTTGTTAGACTATAAACTGATGCAAAACTTCTGGTAATAGTTTTCAAAACCCTTTGCACCTTAACCATCTAACCCCTAAACCAAAACCTAGGAACTCTCCCAAAGAAATATATATATTCTGTTTATAGTCTTACTCTTTTTTTAAAAAGATCATTTTATTGGGGACTTGTACAACTCATCACAATTCATACATCTATCCATTGTGCCCATCACATTTGTACATTTGCTGCTGTCATCAATCCCCAAACATTTGCTTTCTACTTGAGCCCTTGGTATCAGCTCCTCATTTTTTCAGTCCTTCCCCCACCCTCCCTCCCTCATGAACCCTTAATAACTTATACACTATTATTATTTTTTCATGTCTTACACTGTTTGATGACCCCCTTCATCTACTTTTCTGTTTCTGTCACCCAGGGAGAGGGTTATATGTAGATCCTTGTGATCGGTTCCCATTTCTGCCCCCCTCCCCCCCCCGCCTTCCCCTTCCCCTCCTGGTATCTTTACTCTCCTTATTGGGCCTGAGGGATTTATCAGTCCTGACACCCTGTGTTTCCAGCTCTGATCTGTACTGAAGAAATATTTTAAAATGTGGAAAAAAGAGGCATGCCTGTGTATATTTCTTATAGAATGATTTATAATCTAAAAGGTAAAAATAATGTACACTTCCAGCACAGCGATTGGTGAAACACATTATAATAAATCTATATAAGGCAATGATACCACTATTATGAGAAACATTTTCAAATCTTTTCAGGAAGAGGGAAAATTCTGACAGTGTGCTGGAGACATAAAATAAGAGCTATAGAATAAGATCTGTAAGAGCATGTCCAGAAGGAGAGGTCAAGACAAGAATAGAGGTGGCCCTTGTGCTGTGGCGTGTGGGTCATCAATTCTTAACTATATCTTTTTGCACTTTCCAGATGTTCCGCCTTGAGAGCCTATGATGGTTGAAGTGAGGAGCGCTCAGAGCCACGGTTCCGGACTCGACCAGGTAGGCAGGAAGACCTTAGTTTCCCCTCATGGTGCCATCAGTCTCACTACAGAGACTTGCAGGTGGATGACAATCCTGGGCTTGCCGTGCCTGCTCAGGAACCTTCTCTTGTGAAGAAACTGGCTCATCCATCCATCTTCAGTGACTGTCAGCACAGGGCTGAGGAAGAATCAGCCTGGGGTGGTTTGAAAAGCTAGGTAAGAAAACCCCATGGGAGGCTGGTTGAGCCATCTCCTTTCCCACTGAGTTCAGGAAGCAGGTGGTCCCCATTTAGACCAAGCTGTGCTGCAGGGTGCACAGACTACAGATACATTGGAAAGTCCACAAGGAGTCCTGATGGTATTCGAGTGATGAAGCTTTCAGCTTCTAACCCAGCAGTTCTCCACCTGTCCAACGACCCTTTCACAGGCATCACCTAAGGCCACCTGAAAACATATTTCCCATGATCTTAGCAACCACGGTGGTGCTCCTGTCTCCAGTCCCATCCACTCCCCTGCAGATATGCCCACATATGAGTACCCAGCATGAAGACTGTTACCCAGGCCACACCCTACTTCAAGGTTAAGATTTCATTGATTTTTCCTTGGAAATAAATATTTCATAATATATAGTTACACGTTGTTCAATTTATAACAATGAAAATACATCCTGCCTATCAGATATCTATTTACATGACGATTCATAACAGTAGCAAAATGACAGTGAAGTAGCAACGAAAATAATTTTGTGGTTGGAGGGGATCACCACAGCATGAGGAATTGTATGACTTAGAACTGTCAACCTTTCAGTTGGCAGCTGAGAATGTCACCTGCTTGCATCAACCTCCCACACATGACTTCATTTCATTTAATCTGCTACTGTCCTACGAGGTCAGGATTTTTATCTTCATTTGATCAGTGAGAAAGTTGGCCTTGGGTCTCACTCATTTATTGAAGTGCTGGTCTTGAACTTCTACTCAGGTGCCTCTAATTCCAAAGCCCACCATTTTCTTTGTTTGTTTGTTTTTGTTTTAGTGGCATCACTGCCCTGGTGGGAGTAGGAAGCCCAGCCTTGCTCCCGGAGAGCTGCTGCTGGATTCGAACCGCCAACCCTGTGGCCTGCAGTCCTTCACCCAACCATTAGGCCACCAGGGCTCAGCCAAGTCCACCATATTCTTAACTGGTATGTGAATGTTCCTGAAACTTAAGTTTCTGTTGTCACCCCTGGTAGCACAGCAGGTTAAGCATTGGTCTGTTCACTGCAAGATTGATGATTCAGATCCACTAGCAGTTCTGTGACCGAAAGCAATATCCCATAAAGATTTACAGTCTCAGATTCAACCCAGTGGGAGTGTGCTTGGGCTACTGTTTACCAGAGTCATGTATCATCCGTACTTCATTTGTTACATATTTTTCTTTAAGCCAACTCAACATGTCAGCTTTGTTCTGAGCAATAATGAGCGTAAAATTATGGATGTGATGTGTTGGTTGTTCTTATGTTCTTTTCTAACACACTACCCACCCATGGACGTATATCTTAAAAGAGGTTTAGTTTATGTACCTTGAAAAAAACATGGAGTACCCAGGAAAGGTACACCACATTTAGGAAAACTGTATTGTGCTGCATTTCGCAGGCTGGGTAGAAGGGCGTTTTCATCTGTGCAATCCATTGAGTGGTGGCAGCGCTTGGTTAGGAAAGTGAGTTGTGTTAGTCCGGGTAGACTAGAGGAACACATATCATAGACACGCATATGGATATAAGGAAAGGGTTTATATACAAAAGGAATGGAACACTGCGAAAGCATCCCTTCCCAGTCCTGTTCAAAGTCATAAGTCCGATATTAGCCCATATGCCCGATACCAGTCTATAATGTCCCCTTCTGACTCATGAAGTCACAGACCAGTAGGTGCAGAGTCCAGGCATTGGCAGGGGTCTCCACGTCGGTCCTCGTTTCCAGGGCTCAGGGTCCATCAGCAGCATTCCATGGTGGCAGAAGCAACTCATCACTGGCAGGGGTCCCCTCAAGGCCTCTCCAGCTTCAGAGGTCTGGTTCCATCAGGGCAAGGCCATGTGGCTTCTCCTCCAGCTCCTGCAGCAGCTCAGACACTACCATCTTGTCTTGTCCATAATTCCTTGTCTCAGACTAACTCCCAACAACTAGGGAGATAGCTTCTCATCTTCAGGAGGGAAATATCGCAAGATTTTCCCAGAAGTCTCAGGAGAGAGCCATGCTCACACAGAGGCCTCATTGACTACTCAATGGCTATCTCCAGATTAGCAGGCTAGACTCCATCCCTATATCTCAATCATGAAACTAACATAAGCACATGACTGTCAAATGAGTAGTGACATCTCATCCTACTTGTTACTTCCATTGGCAAGGGCCAATGCAGGGTAGTTCTGTGTAAGGAATGCAGTGCAGTCCGGTCCACTTCCATTCTGTTTCACTCCAGTTTCGATACCAGCCTGCACATACAGAACTTCTGACTCAACCCACCCGGAGTTGGGGCAGGCTTGAAAACTTAAAGGGCACTGTTCTCCACACTGTCAAGCCTGGTCAAGCCTGGCCAAGACTTCATAGGTTTGTGAGTTCAGAAATTCTCTATGACACACTTTGCTCCTGATCAGCTGACTATACGTTCATTGCCCCCCCCCCCCACCCCCCGGCTACTCCTTCAGGATTCCTGGGATCCCTAGGTCTTCTCTCCTATTTGACCCACTGTTGCACTGTTGTTGATTTTAGGCCCTGGGGAACCACTGCTGACTCATAGAAATTCTCTGGGAAAGAAAAATGAATCATTTCCTGGACATGCACCATCTTCACAGTTGCTTTTGTTTGAGTTCTGTGCTGCAGCCACTGAGTAAGTCATCTCCTTGAGGGCTTCCTTTTTTTCACTGCCCCTCTGCTTTACCAAGCATAATGTCAGCCGTGGACTGGTCTCTCCTGATAAACATGTCCTAAGTATATAAAAAGATGCCTCACCATTCTTGTCTCTAAGGAGCATTCTGGCTGTACCTCTTTCTTTGTTTTTTTTTTTTTTAAATCACTTTATTGAGGGCTTGTACAATTCTTTTCCCAATTCATCCATTGTGTCAAGCGCATTCGTACATTTGTTCCCATCATCATTATCAAAATATATGCTTTCTATTTGAAACCTTGGTATCAGCTCCTCATTTTTCCCCTTCTGCCCTGCCCCTCCTTTATGAATCCTTGATAATTTATAAATTACTAGTATTTTTTCATGTCTTATACTGTCCGACATCTCCCTTAACCCACTTTCCGGTTGTACGTTCCCCAGAGAGGAGGTTATATGTAGATCCTTGTAATTCGTTTCCTCTTTCTACCTTACTTTCTCTCCACCCTCCCAGTATCACCACTCTTACCACGGGTCCTGAAGGGATCATCTTTACTGGATTTCCTATGTTTCCAGTTCCCATCTGTACCAGTGTCCATCCTCTGGTCTAGCCAGACTTTTGAGGTAGAATCAGGATCGTGATAGTGTGGAGGCTGGTGGAGGGAAACATTAAAGAACTAGAGGAAAGTTGCATGTTTCCTCATTGCTACCCTGCACCCTGAGTGGCTCCTCTCCTCCCTGCGACCCTTCTGTAAGGGGATATCCAGTTGCCTAAAGATCACAATGATATGATTTCTTTGTTCTTTGAGGCCTGACCTCTGATCCCTCTGACACCTTTTGGTCACACAGGCTGGTGTGCTTCTTTCTTGTGGGCTTTGTTGCTTCTGAGCTAGATGGTTGCTTATTATCTTCAAGCCTTTAAGAGCCCAGATGCTGTATCTTTTGGCAGTCGGGCATCATCAGCTTTCTTCATCACGTTTGCTTATGCACACATTTGTCTCCAGCAATTGTGGTGGGAAGGTGAGCATCATTGTGAAATGCCAATTTAATGGAACAAAGTGTTCTTGTGTTGAGGGAGCACTTGAGTGGATGCCCAATGTCCATCTGTTACCTTAATACTAAACCTACATATGCGCATAGATCTATTTCCCCATCATCATATATAAATATATTTACATATGTACATGCCTGTATTTAGACCTGAATACATGCCCTTAGCCTCCTCGTTCTTTCCTCTATTTCCTTTTACCTTCCAGTGTACATCCTCTGGTCTACCTGGATTTGTAAATTAGAATTGAGATCATGATAGTGGGGATGAGGAAGTATTTAAGAACTAGAGGAAAGTTGTATGTTTCATCATTGCTACACTGCACCCCAACAGGCTCATCTCCTCCCTGTGATCCTTCTGTAAGGGGATGTCCTGCTACATACAGATGGGCTTTGGGTCCCCAATGTGTACTCCCCCTCATTTATAATGATTTAATTTTTAGTTCTTTGATGCATGATATGTGATCCCTTCAACACCTTGTGGTCACACAGGCTGGTGTGCTTCTTCCGTGTGGGCTTTGTTGCTTCTGAGCTAGATGGCTGCTTGTTTACCTTCAAGACCCCAGGTGCTATGTCTTTTGATAGCTGGTCACCATTAGCTTTCTTCACTACATTTGCTTATGCACACATTTGTCTTCAGCGATCCTGTTGGGAAGGTGAGCATCATGGAGGCTGGTGTATCTCTCTCAAAAGAGATTTGTTTGCTCATTTGACAATCCATGGTACTTTCAATATTCTTCTCCAGCACCATAACTTAAATGTATTTATTCTTCTTTGGTCTTGCCTGTTCAATGTTGGACTTTCACATGCTTATGAGAAAATTAAAATATGATTTGAATGAGGTGCAGTTTAGTCCTCTTAGTGACATCCTTGCTTTTCAATGCTTTAAGGAGACCTATGCAGCAGATTTATGCAATACAATGTACCTTTGATCTCTTGATTGCTATTTTCATGAGCAGTGATTGTGATTCAAGGAAGACAAAAAATTCTTAAAAACTTCAATCTATTCTCCATTTATCATGGTGTTACTAATCAGTTCAGATGTGAAGATCTGGGTCTTCTTTACATTGAAATGTAATCCATACTGAAGGCTATAACCCTGGAGCTTCCTCACCAAAGACTTCCAGTCATTCCTCACTTTCAGCAAGCAAGGTTGTTTCATCTTCATATAGCATATTTTAAATAAGTCTTCTTCCAATTCTGATGCCACATCCTCCTTCATAGAATCCAGCTTCTGTGATCATTTGTTCAGCAAACAGATTGAACAAGTATGGTAAGAAAACACAACCCTGATACTTTCCTGATTTAAAACCACGCAGTATTCCCTTGTTTCATTCTCACCACTTCCTCTTGATCCAAGCACAAGTTCCTCATGAGCACAACGAAGCGTTCTGAAATTCCCCTTCTTTTTAAGGTTATCGATAGTATGTTATGATCCACATAGTCTAGTGCCTTTGTACGGTCAGTAAAACCCAAGTAAGCATCTTTCTGGTGATCTCTGTTTTGAACCAAGTTTCAAGCATCAGCCATAACAACCCTTGTTACAGGTCCTCTTCTGAATCTGGCCTGAATCTCTGGCAGTTCACTGTCAATGTACTGAGCCAACCCTTGTTGGATGATCGTCAGCAACATTTTACTTGCGTGTGATATCAATAATATTGTTCTACAGCACTCTTTTGCATCCCCTTTCTTTGGCCTGGGTACAAATATGGATCTCTTCCCGTCAGTTGGCCAACTAAGTGTCTTCCAAATTTCCTGTTCACAAGTACGTGCTTCTAGTACTTCATCTGCTTGCTGAAATATTTCCTAATAGTTCACTGACAGCACATAGAAATCAATCAATCACAATAACTCTCTTAAAGCATAACATCATGTGATGGCTAATAAACAAAGGAGATTAAAATGAAATACTAAAGCATACTCAGTTCATAGATGGCAGGAAAACAGAATAAAGAATAGTTATTGTTGTTGCTGTTGCTAGATGTTTTAAAGTTAGAAAACTCCAGAGGGTTTTCTAATCTGTAATCTGTTTTGCAAAAGGTAGTTTTATCTATCTTTATATAATTCACATAGCATACAAAGTCAATAATGTAGTGATATTAGGGAGAATTATGCAATTAATCCCACAGTTTTACAACATTTTCTTCTTTCTCATTCTCATTGTTGTTAGCCCTACATCTCCCCCAAACTCCCCTGCCAAGCCCCTAGGTAATTATTAATCCAGACACTGTCTGTAGATTCACCTGCCTTAGATTTCATGTATAGAAACTATGCAAAACAACAAAAAAAAGAGAAGGGAAGAAAAATCCCACCCAACAATGACAAAATAAAACACAGAAAATATTAATCAAGAACAAAGCACATCATATTAAAAACAGAAACAAATAAAAATAGGTCAAAAGGGACATCAAATGATAAAGTTTTATATTTAATCCAGCTATGTCTACCATATTGACTTTCTATTGCTCTCTGATTGCAAAGATATTCATACCCCTGGAGTATAGGCTGGAGATTTATTCCATGTTTTGACTCTGCAAATGGATTTTGGACTTCCACTGCCATCGACAGACTTTTGCAAAGCCAGGTGTTCACAATTTAAGCTCTGGTATGGTTCCTTCTTTGGGATTTGTATCTTATTATTTACAATCCTAGGAACACACAGACTGGTGTACTTCTTCTATGTGGACTTAGTTGATGCCCTACTTAGATAGCTGCTTATTTTAATACAAGCCTTTAAGACCCCAGATACTAATCTTTCTGCTAGTCGGTCACCATATGAGTTCTTCACACTTGGCTACCATATACATATTTTCAGTGATATTTTCATGAGGGTGAATATTGAATAGGGCCATGCCATAAGAAATACTTGCTTTTAGACTAGGGCTAGGATAAAGTTCAAGTCCACAACCATTTATATATCTGTGGTTTATGTCTATCTCGGGGGCACTTTTGAGACATTGCCAAGTATAGATTCTTTATAATGGCAAGATTCTTCTAGGATGCCATGGCCTCCTTTAAGTAGATACTTTAGGAGGTGGGAAGGTGTGGGAAAGGGAGGACTTATTGTTGTTGTATGTGATTATGAACATGCCCAGTGAATTCTAATAAAGCTGATACATGAGGAGACTTCAAGAGGTCTGTGGAAAAATGTCAACATCTTTTAATTCCACATTCCCTGTGATTTTTTGGAACACCCCTCATATGTTCACCATTCTGTAACATTCCCTGATGATGAGGGTCTAACAGGCAACTACCAGTTGCTACTTGCTACAACCCTGGTCTGCTGCCGTCAGGTTTATTCCAACCCAAGTGTGTCCAACCCAAGACACCCCATGTGTGTCTAACCGGGGTCCCTGGGGCGTTACGAGGGCTTATTCATCAGTTGTGCACGACCAGGATGCTCTCCTGACACCTCAAAGTGGACTTGAATTCCAACCTTTCAGTTCGCATGTGAGTTTGTTAATTATTTGTGCCACACTCCTATATGTGTGGCAGCAGTTTCCTTATATGCCAGTAGTTTTCTATTTCTACTTCCCTCCACTTTTTTATAATTTATTTTCCATAGCTGTGGAGAATACATACAGAAGAACATACACCTATCTGATAAGTTCTACGTGCAGACATCGTGAATGCATTGGTTGCATTTTTGCAGTTGTGCAGCAACAGGATGTGTGTGTGTGATATGTTCATGAAACATTTCTGCCATAATTATGCCAGATTGCTTTTTCAATTAAAAATCAATATTTATTTTTACTCTTTGTGGTGTCCACAGTGTCAATAGATGCCTTCTTCTCACTACCATCAAGTGGATTCTGACTCAGGGTGGCCCTCTAGGACAGGGTGGAACTGCTCCTGTGGGCTTCTGAGTCTGTTACTTTAAAAAATAATGGTTTTATTGGCATATATGTCATATGTCATAAAATTTAATCTTTCAGTCATATTAAGACGATTTGTGCAATTGTCAACACAATCAATTTAAGAGCATTGTCTTCTTAAACTCATGTCTGTTAGTTTCCCATTTCTCCCTGTGTTAGTCTGGGTTGACTAGAGAAACAAATTCATAGATACTCATATGTGTATTTTATATATATATATGTATATATATATATAATTGTATATTGAGAAAACATCCAGACCTGTCCAGATCAAATCCATAAGTCCGACATTAGCCAATATGTCCAACAACAGTCTATAAATTCCTCTTCAGACTTACACAACACATACAATATGTTAATTGCACAAAGACCACATGTTAGTGGGTAGAAAGTCTTGTGGATCTAGTAGAGGTGGAAGCATCTCAGTGCTATCATGGGTCTCCATGTGCTTCCTCCAGCTCCAAGGTACTGGCTTCATCAGTGGCTCCATGTGACTTGCCAATAGGAATGTGTAGCAGTGGGGATGGGTTTAGCCTCCAGTCAGCTATTTTTCTCCTTAGTGCCTCCAAATGAGGTCACTAAGCTGCGATCTGATTGGCAGGCTAAACTCCACCGTTTACAAGTTGAAAGGAGATTATATAACGGCCCCCACCTCCACCCCCATGTTCCCCTGTCATGCCCCTATCCAGTTATTGTCTCTATAGAGCTACATACTTTGGGTAGAAGGGGACAGACTTTAATGGTTTCTTCTTAACATATCTACCCCAAGGCAAGTGGTTGCTCCAGGAAGAACCGCTGCTTCATCCTCCAGTCTCCCATACAGAGCCCTGATGTTCAAGATGTGCTGCACCCAAGCACAAGGGGGGACTTGACAGGACTCACCAGCCAATGAAACCAGCGCATCAAGCCATCAACAGATATTAACACTGAGCACAGATCCTCTGCTGGCAGCTCTGAGCTTTCTTTTCTCATGCCATTTGTTGTGCAAGAAGGTGTGGGGGCCTCCTAGAATTATTTGATTTTACTTCACCCTGTGTGGTTGGCCTGGGTAGATTTGGTTGAATGCTGTCAGTCATGTGAGTGGCCAGGAAATATTTATCTGGTGAGAAATCACTAGGGGGAAAATTAATACCACTCCATCTCGGTACTGTAAGTGGATGGCACTTTCACCAAGGCGGCCCAGTGTGCACTGTGAGAGAAAGCTGGGGAGCAGCGCACATGCCCCATTGGTCAGAAAGGACTCCGCATGAGTGGGCTGAGTTCTTGCCCCAGCACTGGCAGGTGAATGATTACAAAAAGGCTGCACATGCTTTCTGGACCCCGGTTAGCTAGATGGTGACAACATTTTCCTGACTGAATGGAACCTCAGGCATTTGAAAGCTCATCATCAGGTAGGATCTTTCTGCTTGATACAATGTTCCTACCATATATTTATGCATAGAGTCTACCATCCATCTGACCTTTTATTGTCCTGTGTTGACTTGTGTGCTGCTGGGAGCTGTTACGATAACTCACTGTCTTCAAAACCTTTCTGACTCAGCAACTATGTTAGTCTGAGTAGATTAGAGAACCAAATTCATAGAGACCCACATAGGTGTATAAGAAAGAGCTTTATATACAAGAGCAATTGAATATTGAGAAAGCCCAACCGAGTCCAAATCAAATCCATAGGTTCAATATAGGTTCAATATCAAATCCATAGGTTCAATCAATATGTCTGATACCAATCTATAAAGTCCTCTCTGACTCACCAACACATGCAAGGATGCTGAATGCAGGAAGATCACAGGCCAGGGGGTAGACTGTTGTGGATCTAATGACAGTAGAAGCATCTCTGTGCTGGCAGGGGTTGCCACATGGCTCCTTCAGCTCTTGGGCAGTAGAATAGCTTCATGTGCCTTGTCAACAGAAATGTCTCTCAGAGAGCGAGCCTGTGTCCTGTCTCCAAGCAAACTGTGTATTTCCTTTGCACCTCCAAATGACATCATCAAGCTGTGACATGATTGACAGGTTAACACTACCCCATTCACTGTTAAGTCTCAAATTGACAACAAATTATATAATTACCACAGCAACTCTACACGACAGAGTAGAAGTTCCTCTTGCGTTCCAGAGTCTTTTAAAAATCTTTATGAGAGCAGGCAGCCTCATCTCTGTCCATCAATTCGCTGGGAGATTCAAACCACTGACTTTGTGATTAGCACCTCAGTGCACAGCCCACCACACCCTAGGGCTAGGCCACCACTCTTGCAAGCACTAAGGCAGCCCCCCACCCCCATAGTGGATGGGTTTCAGCAGAACTTCCACACTAAGCCAGACTGGGAAGAAAGGCTGATGATCTACTTCCGAAGATTAGCCATTGGTCACCTTATAGATCACAGCAGAAGTCTCTGCATCACTTAGGCATGTCTTCAAGAGGGATGCACCTCTAGAGGAGGGCATGATCATGTTTGCTGGTGTGGGGAGTCGGGGATGGTGAGCGAAATCCTCTGCAGAGCAGCCGCTTTGGCGATAGACTACAACAGGCTGGTGGTTGTGAAGATGAAGGCAATGTCTCCTTGTCTGGTAGATAAGGTTGTCAAGGCAGTCAAACAAGGAAGACTGGACTTTCCCCACCTCTCGATATTGTGTTTGTGGCAAGGAGGGAGAGTAATAGAAGGGTCTCAGTATATCACACAGGCTTGTTTGGTTAGCTAGGCGAAGATGAGACTGGCAGTATCCTGTTCCTCTTGAATGCCATAAACTTGTCTGGGGTCATTGTTCCAGGAGTTGCAGATAAGCAGAGGTAAAAGGAAGGGGAATGTGGACTTAAATTGGTGTGGTGGTCATGTACTTATGTTAATTTCATGGTTGAGATGTAGGGGTGGAGTCTCTAGCCTGTTAATCTGGAGATAGCCATTGAGTAGCCAAGGAGGCCTCCGTGTGGGCATGGCTTTCTCCTGAGACTTCTGGGAAATCTCACGATATTTCCTTCATGGAGATGAGAGGCTATCTCCCCAGTTGTTGAAACTTAGTCTCAGAGACAATGAACTATGGACAAGACAAGATGACAGTGTTCCAGGAGCTGGACGAGCTGGAGGAGAAGCCACATGGCCTTACCCTGATGGAACCAGACCTCTGAAGCTGAAGAAGCCACATGGAGATCCCTGCCAGCACTGAGTTGTTTCTACCACCACTGGATGCTGTTGATGGACCCTGATCCCTGGAATCAAGGAGCCATGGGGAGACCCCTGCCAGTGCCAGGACTCTGCACCCACTGGCCTGTGACTTCATGAGTCGGAAGGAGACTTTATAGCATGATATCGGGCTAATGTCGGACTTATGACTTTAAGCTGGACTGGGCTGGGATGTCTTCTTAATGAACTATTCCTCTTGTATACAAACCATACCCTTATATCCATACGTGTGTTTTTGAATTTGTTTCTCTAGTCTACTCGAACTAACACAATTGGGAAATACCTGGTGTCTGCGGAGGCAGAAGACACCTGTACCAAGACTGTTGAACTGTTGGTTGGTGGACAAACGTAGTCTTGCTACATCAATACCCTATATGCTGATGAAGTTATATGTTATTCTGGCAAACCTGTGATGGACAGTCTGCTTATTTTTTTCATATTAGGGTGGATTCCAGAGGCATTATGTTCCTGGGGGAGGAGTCACCCTTTTGGTGCTGTGTTATATATTTTTCTGTTTTACAGTAAATGAAACCCAGGATTGATGCACCTACAGGGACAGTAAATAGAAGAAGCATTTCAGGGCGGGGGGGGGGGCGGTGCTGCGGGCGCTGGGGTGGGTACAGTGATGGAGATGGGATAAAAGTGAGATGATATCAAGGAGTCTGGGAAGAAAAAGTACTTTTGGAAACTGATTGTGGTGGCAGTTGTACAATTCTGGTTGACGTGATTGACCTATGGAATAATGTGTGTATTAACTCCTAATTAGTAATAAATTAAAATAAACAAATATTGATAATAAATGTCTATTCCTCAACCTCCCCTAAATAAATGAACAAGAAAAAGTCCTGTGTGTTCCAACCTAAGGACAAACTAGAAGGAGACCCGTGTAACCCAGGCATGGTAATAGTGTCCCCCGCCGGAGAGTTCCTTTTGGATCACCGGTCAAAAGAAAAACAAAAGTTTACCAATAGGGCTACTAGAGCTATTTACAGACAAGGCTCAGTATTCCAGGGATCCTCAAAGTCTTTAAACAGGGGGTTAGGTCACTGTCCCTCAGACTATGGGAGGGCTGGACTGTAGTTTTAAAAAACAAACAAGCTATGAACAAATTTACTGCAGGCCCAGGATGAGTCATCTTCTAAGCAGGACAGGCATCAATGGCAAAAACACCCAGCGCTGGGATAAATGTCTTCAGCGGGCTGCACGTGGCCTGCGGGCCATAGTTTGAGGACCCCTGCTAGTGACATGTAGCCTAAGGAGGACCCGCTCAGTCTTCCTTGCCATCTTGCTCCTTGTCGGAGTCATTTTCCTCTAGTGTAGGTCAACTTTGGAGAGCCTTCCATATATAGGGAGGAATGGTTTTTAATAAGGGGGAGCTGGGTTTTTTTTTAGGGGAAATAATGATCTTAAATCCTCACAACAGCTGGGACAGATAGCTGTGAGATACTGTCCAGTCCATCTTGACACACATGTGCAAGCTGTCCTATAAACCAGAGGCTTTCTGGCTGTCATCTTGATGGGAGCAGAGTCCTTAGTCTTTCTCTTGAGAAGATGCTGAGTGGGTCCCAATGACCAACTGTATGATTATTAGCCTTGCACTTAACTACTGTGCCTCCAGAGCTGGAGGGGTTGGGGGGCGGGGCGGACAGTTCTATGGAAATGATTCCATTTCCATGGTTAGAAAACCATGGGTTATTTATACCACGATCCCCAGGTTTCTCAGTTATTTATACCACTGTCCCCAGGTTTCTCAGTAAAGAGGAAGAGTTAGATGGAGAGTCTAGTGTGTTGGCTTCCCCATCCAGGGTTCATGTTCTCTTCATTCAATAATTCTTTTCAAGGGGTAAATGTGAAGAGGGTTGAGGTTTGGGAATCTGTCTTATATTGGCTTGATGGCAAAACCTTGATGGACCATCAGGAGAAGAGTGAAATAAACAGCAAACATTTGAGTCACAGGATGACACTTTTGATGTGTATTATATCAGTTACCATTCAAATAGATTTTGGAGATCACTTATCTTATTAGTCGTTCTGAGGAATGGTTGTTTCTATGGAAACAACTCTATCTTCCGATTCAAACTAGAGACTTATTTCATGCCCTTATTTCGGCATGTCAGCATTTGACAGTTCTGGCAGCAGGAGAAGGAATTCCCATTCGTCTGGTGCCACATCCTTCCCGGTAAATACTCACAGTGGACCTCTTCGGGCTTCACGAGGCAAGTGAGCCCGCATAGACCAGCTCTGTCTTGAGTAGAACCTTCTCAAACATGTTGAAACCAACATGTCCAGACCAGTGAATCCCGAGGGTAAGAACCCTCACCAAACTCACTCGGAGTGACCACAGAGGACCGAGGAGAATTATGCCATAGCCTGTAAATCTTTATAGCTGCAGTGTCGCAGCCTCCTCCCTTGCAGTGGCTGATGGGTTCAAGTCACTGGCCGTTTGACTAGCAGCTGAGTAATGAGGACATCCCAGAACTTCCTTGCAGGATGTCGAAGAGTGTTAAGTAGTTTTTGACTGCACCGCTCATGACACTCAGCACTTTATCATGCTCCTTTGGGTGAGGCCAGGTCTCACACATCACACAGCCCCGCAGCTGTTTCCAACGGGCCTGTAAGATGAGGCATCACTAGCTCTTGGGGTACAGCTGCGAGGATTTCTCAGTGAACATGCTCCTCACAAACATGTTGGAGCAGGAACCTGCAATCCTGTCACCTGGTGGCACCTTCCAACTACCTGGGGGGCTTAAAAACATATTGATGCCTGCTGGATTCCCTTCCCACGAGTTTTGATTAAGTGAGTCCTGGAAGGGGAGATGCTCAGACGCTGGCGTTTTTTTCAAAGTATCTCAGGTCACACTTAGGATGCGACCAGGATTTTGAGTCACTGATTCATATCTACCAATCATGGAAGGAAGCCTGAAGCCCCAGTTTAATATATTTACACGTGGCATTACTTTTCAGTAAGGCCGACTGGTTTCCACCGGATCCTTCCCTAATTTTGACATTGAATGGAGAAGAGGGAAAATTCATTTTAGGGGCAAAAACCTTTCACGTGGCCTCACGCTAGGCTGGAGTCCTGAGACGGTCTTCACGTGACTTTGGATGCTGATACTAGGAAGGATGGCGGCACGGCGAGAGCTGTGGGAGGCGGTGTCTGCGTTGGTGGATCTACTGGACCTTGTTTCCTGAATTCGGAAGTCTCTCTATCCTCGAAGAAGCTAAAGACCGCAACAGACATCTATGACCAAGTCATACTGTATCAGTACCTTAACAATACTTAAGCTGCTTTGTTATGTAAAACAATCATGGTTCCATTAAGTTGGCAGTAGTGACCTGGTAACCATATTTTTGAATTTTTCCCACTCTTCCTACTTTTAGCAAGTGTAGCTCGCTTTTTATTTTTTTTGAAATATTTGAACAGCTACATTGGCACATAATTCATATACCATACAATTCAGTGGTTTAAATACATTTAAGAGTTGTGCCATCATCAATCGTAGAACATGGTCCTCATTCCTGTCACTCGTGAGTTTTCTTTTTGTTGTCCCCCCCCCTTGTGTGTTTAATGTTTAATCATTTTATTGGGAGCTAGTACAGATATCTTAACATTTAATAGTTCAATCACACAAGTAGTATTGTATAATTGCTACCACAATCAGTTTCAAAACACTTTCTTCTTGAATTCCTTGATATCGACTCTACTTTATGCCCTTCTTCTCGCATCCTATCCCCCAAGAACCCTTATTCTCCCCCTATAATAGGTGCCCCCCATATCTTACACAATCCAATATATCCATCCACATGCAATTCTGCCAACTGATCCCACTGCATGGGGTTCTACAATCATCAGGGTTATCCGCTCCCATTTTGTACCCTTGGTTAGCAGCTCCTCTTTTCCTCCCAACCTCCCCCCCCCCACCTTGTCAAAGCCATAAGCAAGCATTAATCTAGTTCCTGTCTCTTTGCATTACCTACCCTGGGTTCCCCATACAGAAAATCATAGCCCAGACTTCCACGGCGACAATAAAATGAAACACAGAAAGGCCTCCCTTTCAGGGAAAGCAGGAGATAATAGAAACTAGAACACATGAAAAATAAGTCAGAAGGGAAAACAAATGATAACATGTAACATTTTAACCTAACGTTATCTGCAGGAATTCACTTCCCAAACCACTCTGTCTGAGGGCAAGACTGTACACACCCCTCTCTTACTCAATGGTCTGAGGGAGTTGCGGGAGGCTTACTCCCGGTGGGGACTCGGCACATGGAGTGGGGCCTTCCAATGTCATCCACACCTCATTTGCTGGTTTATCCACTTTCTCTCCACACCAGAAGAGTGCTGAATCCACGGTGGCCCCTTCATCATAACGAGGAAGAACTTTTCCAATGAGTCAGAGATTTCTAAAATAAGCCTAAAGTGTTCACTGCAAAGCAGCCTGCATTATGCATCACCGTGGCAATGCAGTAATAGAATTCAGATAGAAATGAACTTTGCACGTGGCAATCCATTTTTGTTCCTCCTTTTTTGTTGTTGTTGTTGCTTTTTGGACAACCCGGTCAGTGGGCTCTGGAAAGGGGCCTTTGCTTGATGACATACGCGGTTGGTAATCATTGTGGGTTTTGGCAGAGCTCAGGGAGTATTTCACAGACCTACCCTGCAATGGGGAATGGGTGTAACTCTAGAACCCGGCCAACGTTCCTGTGGCTTTCACTGACACTGAGGAATGTACAAATTCCAGCACCATTCTTGTGGGACTATGTTCATTTAAGGCGGCTTGCTGTGGGCTGGTCCACACAATGGGGCAAGGTAAACAAATGTGGGATTGCCGTCTGAGTGAATGGCTTCTGGAACCATCTGTGAATCCCATGGAATGCCCAGGAGACATTTCACCCCATTTGGAAGTTGGTGTTGAAAAGGAAGAAAACATGTTAAAACCTAAACAAAACAGAACAGAACAAAAAAGTTTCCAATGCTGGTGCCACGGCGCTGTTTCCCAAAGGAAGAAAGAGATGTCACTTGGGTCGGATTTGGATCTGAGTCTTGAGAATGTAATGAAAAGGGTCAGTTGGACTCATGGTGACTTTCTAGGTGTCAGATTCCCACTGTAGTCCCTCAGGTTTCCTATTGGCTGCAAAACTAGATGTCCAGGTCTTTCTTCCTAGGTACCTCTGGGTGAATGGTTACTGACAGGTAGTCAGTCAGCCTCTGACTGTTAACCTTTTTCACCCTGATGAAAGGAGCAGAAGGGCTGAGCCCTAGTGGTGTAGTGATTGTGTGCGGGACTGCGGCCCACAGGATTGATGGTTCAAAATCCAGCAGCAGCTCTCCAGGAGCAAGGCTGGGTTTCTTAGTCCCACCAGAGCAGTGATGCCACCAAAAAAAAAAAAAAGGGAGCAGAGAGAGCTGTAATGTTTCAGGTAGCTGGAGAGAAGCAACTGACCCCAGTTCTCCCTTACAATCTGGCTAGATCAGAGCATGTCCACTGATACAGATAAGAGCTCCAGACATGTGGAATTCAGGACAGATACCATCTCCAGGAACAATATTAGGGGGAGCAGCAATATCATGAGGGTAGGGGGAAAATGGGGGGGGGGGAGAGAAAGGTGAACCACACCAATGATCAATGTGTAACACACACACACACAAAGGTGAACCAATCACAAATGATTGATGTGTAACAGACACACACACACACACACACACACACACACACACACACACCCAACCCTGGTGATGAACAACAGAAATATGTGTGAAAGGAGACAACAGATGGTGTGAGACCTGAAAATAATTAATAATTATAATTTATCAAGGGTTCATGAGGGGGACAGGGTCAGGGAGGGAGGGAAAAATGAAGAGCTGATGGACTCAAGTAGAAAGAAACTGTTTTGAAAAGGATGAGGGCAACATAAGCTCACATGTGTATGACATAGTGGATGTATGGATTGTTATAAGAGCTGTAAGAACCCCCAATAACATGATTTGTTAAAACAGATTAAAGACAGCAGCAACAAAAGAAGAAAGAAGAAAAAAGGTCTTATGGAAGCAGAGACAGCTATCTTAAATAATCATTTCATCACGTGTTTTTCAACTCCTACCTTTCATTTAAAAAAATTTGCAAATGTTTTAAACAAATATTCTATGCTGGAGTTGAATGCTTTTAGAAAAATGTGACTCTGATTAGACTAAAAACATCTCAGGAGGCAATCCAAGGAGTCGAACTAGTCTAAAAAATTTTTTTTGCCCCTCTATCAACAACAGTTTTAGTTCTAAAGAATAACACCTGTCTAACTAGAACCTAAACGAAGGCCTCTAATTCTTTTCACATCAGTCATTTAACAGCTGTCAAATATGTGAACGCGTTTCAGACACTTGAGAACTGTGGCTTTGAACTCGTGACCTAGAGGTCTCCTGTCTCTATTATCACTCCCCTGGGCCACCCACGGTGGCTGACTATACAGTCATTATAGAAAATAGCATCACCCGGTTTTGTTTGAGACGATACCAGCATGTGTTCAGAATGATCAGACTTTTTCTCGTTCAAGTAGCCCCTCCTCCTATTCGCTTTTGCATTTGCTGTTCCTGTTCTATTCAGAAACTCTCCTGTTGGGGAAGTCACTACAATCAGAGCTTCGTGCCCCCCTTCACTAAGCCTGGCTGATCTGCCCCCAACTTGCCTCATGAACTTTCCTAGTTGGCCTCATGTCCATTATTATCATTACGTGAGTCAGGCGAGCTTCCCTCCTCGGACCTTCTGAGCTTACCCTATAAACTTCTCCCCACCTCCATTCTTTACTTTGCTGCCAGGTTTCCATTCTAAAGCAGAGTTCAAATGGTCTCACTGTTATGTCCAAGTCTTTGTAGGGCTCCCTAATGATGTTCAAATTCCTCACCACATTGCGCCTCACCCCAGCCACAGCCCCTAACTGGTTGAGCTAGCTCTGCCTTCCCATGTCCTCTCCCCGAAGATTTTCTTGGCTTCTGCTCCACTGGGCTCCTTTGCTTCCTACTGGAGTATGTAGACTCCTTTCATGTGTACACGGTTATCCTGCTGATGTATCTTCTGCCTACACGTTCTTCCTCCTCCATCACCAGTTATCGTAACTCACTCCTCTTCCAAGACCGGTATCACGAGTGCCTTCTGAGAAAACTTTTGCAGTAAGAGAGCTGGAATAGTCCCTTTTTGTTTCCTTAACACTTATCTTTATTGTCACAGATCTCCAGGCCCACTCATTCCACAAATAGTTGTGCACTTATGGGCCTTTGCCTGAGTTCCCCAGGGAAGCAGATGGTATCTCAGAAACCTACTGCCCTTGAATCCATTCTGATTCATAGCAATCCTGTCTGACAGAAGAGGACTAGCCCACAGGCATTCCAAGGTGGTGAACTTTCGGGAATCAGATTACTACATCTTTCATTCATAGGGTGGCCTGTGGATTTGAATGGCCAACTTTGGGGTTAGCAGTTAAGCACTGAAACACTCCACAGTCAAGACTGCTAGATAATATCTATTCGTTTCATATTCCTGAGATTTAGCACTGCATTTTCGGACTGGCCAATGAACCTTCAGTCCAGACCCTGTTGGCTGTACATTGTGAATGCTTGATCTGAATGCCATTGAGCACCCCCCAGAGCTTAAAAAATTGGGGGTGTTGGGAGGAATGAACTGAAAAGTGGGCAATTATTTCTCTCCCTTTCTCTCTTCAAGCTCACCTCTTTGTTGGACCCCACCTCTTCTAAGCTCTATTATCATTCTGCTTCCCTCTTTCCTCCCTCGTTATGTAGTCACAGATCCTTCAAAGTCCAGTTCACCTTCTACTGGCAAGCCTCTTTGGAAACCCCACCCCCTGCCTTCTACTTCCGTTCATCTCATTTTCGCTGTTCAGCATTTCATTACACACAGGGCTTTTTTTTTTTTAATCGTGGCAGAGATATATACAATAAAATATTTTACAATGCAACAGCTTCTACATGTACAATTCAGTTCCATTGATTATACTCCTCCTGTTATAACACCATTATTGTTATAACAGCCTTTTCCAAATCATTCCACCAGCATTCACTTAAACTCCATGTCCTCTAAGCAAAAACTGCTCATCCTTCACCCACGGTAGCTATGGGTCAAGTTTGGTTTCTTTCTTTTGATAAAAGTTTCCTTGGTATTACTACATGGTTCTGTCGTGTTGGTTAATGATTTAACTAGGTCTGGTTTTCCCACTTGAGTCAACTGGGGACAACTCGAGTGGTTTCCTGGTTCAACAAAGGCATTCCTGTGTCTTTCCTGCAGACCCTGGCTTGTTATACCAGATAAGTGAGTGGGTATCAAAGAGCATGGAAAAATGGGATTAAAAGAGAATGGAAAATTTCCATGAACTTTTTAGATGCGCCTCAACACCCCCATCTGGATAAGTTTTTGAAAATCATCTAAAGGTCAGGGAGTGGGGTAAATGCAACTATGGCCCGTGGGCCACATGTGGCCCGCTGAGGACATTTATCCAGCCCACTGAGTGTTTTTGCCATTGATGCTGTCCTGTTTAGCCACCTACTCATCCCAGGCCAGCAGTGAATTTGCTCATGGTTGTTTTTGCTTTTTTAATATAGTCCGTCCCTCCAAAGGGCTGAAGGATAGTGAACTGGCCCTCTGTTTAAAATGTTTGAGGACCTCTAGTAGAGAGAGTTCCATAGATGGCAGAAGTCCCAGGTTGGTTCTCAGTCATTGCACTTGCTGTGCAGGTGATTTACATTTTGCCATGATGCCGAACAGGGTTCTGGATCAGCAGAGCTTCCAGATTAAGGTACTTCCAGCACTAGCCTGAAAGGCCTGATGATCTGCTTTCTAAAACCAGTCAATCGAATCCTATGGATCAATGTGCAGACTGGGCGGCTGTCTGTTCTCTTGTGCATGGGTTGCCATAACAACGGACCTCTCAAAGAAGATTTGGGACCCTGTGGGTGCCAGTGTTATAGAATGGAGCACACATGGCTAATGAGCTTGACCACTAACAAAGTTGGAGGTGCGAGGTCCACCCTGAGGTGCCTCAGCACCTATACTTATTGATTTGTTGCTGAGAAAGCAGCCACCAAATCGTCTGCATGACAACCCAGTTCTACCCTGACTTGGGTGGGGTGGGGTGGGGTGGTGTGTATGTGGGTGTCACCATGAGCCAGCATCTACTCAACTGAGACTTGCCTGGATCTACTAGAAGAAGACTCGCCTGATCTCTTCTAGAAGAAGAAGGGCACTTGAAACACATAGCCCTGGGCCTGACAAATGCAATGGTGGCTTTACTTATTAGGAATAAAATGGTTTTAATCATAGCCTGTTGGAAGTGATTTCTCTTCTACCCAATGTCCCTATGAGCCATGACTGTAACATTGAGGACTTGATCATACCATTAGAACAATGCACCGATGGATTTGGCAAAAGGTGTGTGGTTCTCCCACTGTGGACGCAGCAGAGCCAACACTGGGCATAGAAACCATGGTCTGCTCAGTGGTGGCTTGGGGCCTGAATGAACCACAACAGCTTATAAAATGTTTTACCACACAAATAAAAGTGACTCATTAGACATTAACTAATAAACTCGTGTGTGTGTGTGTGTATGTGTGTGTGTGTGTATGTGTGTGTGTGTGTGTGTTTTGGTGCCATCATAATCAGACTGTAAGGTCATTGAAATAAAGCTGAGCCATTTATCTTGAATGATGTTACAGTCTACTTAGTCCTCTGCCAAACGGAACCAAACCAAACCCAAACCCCAACAAAACAACTCCCATTTCCCCCCAAAACAGCTCGATCTTCTCAAGGCAATGACCGAGGACACGGTTCTTTAGAAAACAATTCCAGTTTGTTTTTTTAATTTCTCATGGATCATTCCAGAATTTCTAATCTGCAATGGCAGATGTCCACAGTTTGAACTGAGGAAAAAGAGTGTCATTCTTCTGTAACACACACAGATTTTGTCTGTTGGGCCAGAAGCCCGACTCATTTGGACGCAGCTGTACTCTGAGCCTACGTCGCTAGTTAACATTCCCATTTCTAGGCATTCATTTGGCTTATTTGTTCCAGAAAGGTTTCTGTTCCCTGATTAAATGTTTCACTCTGCTGGGCTGGAAGGCCCAGAACCTAATTCTCAAGGTGGCTTTTCAAGACTGGGATTTAAAGAGCCAGTGACCTTTTAGAAAGGTTTCATCTTTTCACTCTGAGTGAGATCCATCAGATTTGCTTAGGCACAATTTCAAGTTAGAACCCCTTTTGAATTTCACCCCAAGATTTCTCTTTGTAGAGCTTTTTCTAGGTCCAGAGAAGTCACCCAGGGAAACCTTAAAGTCTTACCTGATGCCACATTTTTATTTTGAGTTGCTTCTCTTATGACCTGATAAACGTCAGGAGCAGACTATTGTGATCAGTAGATTTTTTTTTTTTGGTACTGGCTGACTTTCAGAAGTCAATTTCCAGGCCTTTCTTCCAAATTTCTCTCTTTTTTTCCTCCTTCCCCCCACCCTTAATCGGGGGCTTATACAACTCTTATCACAATCCCTACATAAGTCCATTGTGTGTCAAGCACATTTGTACATCTGTTGCCCTCATCATTCTCATAACATTTGCTTTCTATTTAAGCCTGTGACATCGACTCCTCATTCTTTGCCTCTCCCTCTCCACTCTCCCCTCCTTCATAAGCCCTTGGTAATTTACAAATTATTATTATTTTGTCACATCTTACACTGTCCCATGTCTCACTTCACCTACTTCCCTGTTGTCCATACCCCAGGGAGGAGGCCATATGCAGATCCTTGTAATTGGTTCTCACCTTTCCTCCACCCCCTGGTATCACCACGCTAACCACTGGTCCTGAAGGGATCATCTGTCTTGGATTCCCTATGTTTCCAGTTCCTATCTGTGCCAGTGTACATCCCCTGGTCTAGCCGGATTTGTAAGGTAGAATTCGGATCATGATAGTGGGATGGAGGAAATCATGAAGAACTGGAAAACAGTTGTATGCTTCATCATTGCTACACTGCACCTATCGGGTTCATCTCCTCCCTGCAAACCCCTCTGTAAGGGGACGGAAACACTATTCTTCCTAGAAGCCTCTGGGAGGACTCAAACCTCCCACTCTTGACCCTTCCAGAAGAGACTGTATGCGATATAAGGGTGGAAGTCCTGCTGAAACTTATTCATGTTCAGAGCAACATGAAAGGCTCCACTGACAGTACATTGGCTAGGATTCAAACTTGTGTTTTCAGTCTGATCACAGAAATCTCCTTGACCTCTTTAACCTGGGTAGCTGTCCCCAAATATTTATCAAGGTACTGACAGTTCATTACGGATTAAGCAGTTACATCTGTGTTTATACTACTAAAACATGGAATTTGTCTTATACTTACTGAAATTTGTAAGATGTCTAAGAATCAAATATTGAAATGATGATATCCGGCTAACTCAGGAGAAGCGGGCATTGTGATGAGGGCAATTTTATCAGAGCTCTGATATTTTTGGAACAAGCAGTCTTGGTCTTCATGACTCTATTGAATTCGTCTCCTTGGGATTTATGCTATTTGTATGTTTCCCAGGATGAATCACCAAGAGTCAATCAAGACAGACTTATTCATTGATTAAGACAAGAGCAGTACGAGGCAGAATAAGCACACCCAGGGGAAAATGGTTCAACTTGGTCCAGTCCTGTGAGGCTCACCAGAAGCTGACCCCATTCCCTGGAAGCTTGTACATGGCTCTGAGAACCTGGAGAGAACAGAATACAATACTGGGGACTGTGAGTGCTCTGTGAAGCAGTGACTAGCATTTTTATGTGGAATCAAATATCTTGCCCAACTCACTGATGAGGAAGTGGACACACTGACCCGAAGTGACCTGTGTCTGTCCCCTTCCTTCCTTGGGCCTCAAGTTTCCTTCTGTATGTGTCAGTGTACTGGACCGCTGCTTTCTTAGTTTCCTCTCTTCTTGCATTAAGATCCTTTCCGAAGCCTATGGTAGGTTTGGTTTCAGTTTACCAGAGATGCTTTGGGAGGGTGGATGGGGCAGGGAGCTGGCCTCTGATGGGCAGTCAGGACAAGGTTACATGGGGACAGGGAGAGTAGCCAGAGAGCTCTCTGGGCCACATGCCATGTTACTTGGCCGACATACATCTGAGGCTACACAAATCTGATTGAAGGCAGGGCCTGGAATTAGAAAGGGTGGATCTTCTGAGCTCCATGCTATGACGCATCTTCTAGCTCACCAGCTCCTAGGTCATGCTGCGACTTGCTCCTCCACCTCCTCGATCCTCCCTGTTCTCAGGCACACCCGACCAATGACTTGGTCAACAGTTAAGCTGTACATAACTGGGAGGCCTTTCTCAGGGATTCAAGCCAGCTCATTCTGCAGCCACTGTGACAATCAGAGCATTCTCTAGCGTGAACAGTCATCGGACATTGACCTCTTTAATAGAGAGTCTTTAGCTTAAACCCCTATGCATCCGTTAGGGGGGATCGTTAGAGAATCTAGCTATAATTATGTGCCTGTATTTTTAGATCCTCTTTGCACTGTTTGCTTACCTTGGATTAAGCCATCTCCCAACTCAGGGTGCCTCTTGTGCCCCAGAGCAGAACTACTCTAAACGCTATTCTCTTTGCAGACATAGGTTACCAAGGAGTCAACAAGAAGCAGGTCGGAACCACTGATGTTGGATTTGGCACCTGCTTGCAAACCACTCTGTCCCGTAGGTGGCTTCAAATGATGACGTGCTTTACAGCTGACTGAATGGCTGGTGGCTCAAAGTCACCCAGAGGCGTTTTAGACAGCAGGTCTGCTTCTGAAAAGGCAATGGCCTTGACCATTGCATGGTTTATAGTTCTACTCTGACACACCTGGGCTTGCCAGGAGTGGGACGCTATTTAACTCAAAGGCAACTCACGGGAACAGCAATATTATTAGCCAGCTCCTAAATGGGAGCATGGGTGCCGTAGAGGATTACAGGCTGGTCTGCAAACCACAAGGTCAGTAGTTCAAAGCCACCAGTTACTTCAGAGGAGAAAGAAGAGGCTTTCTACTCCCATGAAAATGAAAGTTTTACAAGCCAGCAGGGGCAGTTCTATTCTGCCTTATAGTGCTTCTACGAGTCAGCATGGGTTCGATGTCAGTGAGTTTGTTTTTTGTGTCTTGTGAAGTTAAATGCTTTCTTCAGCCAACTGTGAACCATGTTGACAGTCATGTGGTCATTTCCCTTCAGGGATTGCTTGCCATGGGGAGTTAGTTGTATCTGAGATTGAATTCCAGTTCTGTGACCTTGAAGAGGTCGCTACATTTTTATAACCATAAATTTTCTCATTTGTAGAGTGAGAAGGATATGAATTCCTTCTGTCTTAAATCCCTCTCAGTCTTGGAATGTGGAGATCTTTAACATGAAGTATATGTAAGTTTTCTTGAGCTGTAAAACACCATATAAATATTTATGACTATTGTTATTTTTAACTCAACGGAGATTGGGACATTTGTATTGGCCTTTACGGCATATTTTTCCATGCCTGTAACTGATCACTCAGCCATTGCCTACGAGGGCAGAGTACTTATCACTAAAAAGATCCAGGAGTTTAATAAACCTTATTTCAGGCCTCACCACCATGAACTAGCATTTGCTAAGTGCTGATAGAGTGGTAAGGGGCAAAGCTCTGTAACTGGTTAAATCAAGTTAATTTCCAAGACTCACATCCTATTTTGACTCCATAATGCAACTGTTTCCTGAGAGAGGGAGTTCTGGTCTCTCCTTAGCACTTATACATGACATGACCTGGGAAATACATATACCTGGAAAATTCATTTATATTTTATCTGTCTTTGTGATTTGCATCTTTTGAATCCCTGTTGTGAGTCTCTGAATCTGCATGGACATCTGTCAAGATCTGTTGGTGTGATTTTCAAGTCATTGAGAACAAGAGACACACTTTCTTGTTCAATCTATCTGAAATCTATCCTGAATGAGCTCCTTAACTCAGTCCTTTAATGGTATGAAATATTTTAGTGGGATTGCAAATTTAACTCATATTATATATAGATGCACAAAGAAAATATATCTACTTCATGACTTTCCGCTGATCTGAGTTTTTCCCTGTATTTTAAATCTATTGGATAATGCATGACTTGGTTGTCAATTGCAGAATAGAAAATTGCCCCCAAATTTAGTGGCCTAAAATAATAAGCATTTATTGTCTCATAATTTCTGTGGGTCAGGAATCTGGAAGTGGTGTGGTCTCATCCCGGTGCTCTGGGAATATCAGAAATGCTTCAATGATGGAGATATCCAGGTTACTGTGAAATGAAATAAATTACTTTTGACTATTCTCTCTACTTCTCTGTAACTCCTACCAAATGATTGGATGGGCATATGCAAATGAGATATAAAAGACTCTAACTCAGGGATTGGTTAGCTGTGACATTCCCCTGGTTATAAGAATGGCACGTCTCAAAAGCAGGGAAAGAGAATTCTCAGCATCATCAGAGAGTAAGAGCCACCAGTGCAGCACATTTGAAATATCTGCCTGAGGTAGTACTGCATGCTGCTATGAGCATGCTAAACTGACACGGAGACTGAGGCTGAAACAAGCAGACCATGAGACAGAGCAGAAGAGCCTCACAGACACTATGAGACTGAGATCTAAGGGCAGCTTAATCCCCCACAGAGGCAGAGACTGAGGAATTATGTTATTGGGAGGCTGAGGACCAGCGAGGGAGAGAATGAGAAAGCAGGAGAGAGAGAGAGAGAGAGAGAGAGAGAGAGAGAGAGAGAGAGAGAGAGAGAGAGAGAGAGAGAGAGAGAGAGACTTAGCTGATAATATGAGGAGAGGCATTTCTGTGGACCAGTGATTGTATCCTTTATGTCTTCTGATCCTGCTTTGTGGGATGCTGTTAAAATCCCAATAAACCTCTGTCATTGTGAGTGTCATCTGTGAGTTCTGTGTGGTCATTGCAGTGAGTCATTGTGCCCAGCAGGAAGGTGCAGTCTAGTGAGAGGAATGATTGGTGTCAGACTAGATTCAACAAGGATGGAGGGTGAAGCTTGGCCTGACCTCACCTTGTAGCAATCATCCTCTTATGGAGATGGATTCTCCTGGTTCCTACTGAAGCTGGAGAAGGTCAGATATGGGTTCTGGGCTGCTTTCCCACACGTCTAGATCATAAGAGTGACCTGCCATCACAGCCTAGTTTATTCCAAAGTCAAGTAGGTTTCTAGTGGGTGGTTTTAAAACCAGTGCTTGATTTTAAAACCAGGAAACTCCTGGACAAACTGAGATTACTCCCTGCTGGCCTTGTCTGAAGTCCAGATGGAAGGGGATACTCTTTCAAGTTCACTCACACTGTGCCATTGGTGGGATTCAGTTCTTTCTGGGTTGGTAAACTATGGGCCTCAGTTTTTCATAGGCTTTTGGCTGGAAGCCACCCACAGCACCTTGTTGTGTGGGCCTCTGTGGCAGTTTTACTATCTCCTGTCTACTTGAGAAGTGGTGGAAGCTAGCTTGTCAATAAGGCCATAACTAATGAGGCCTCCTTGCAGCCATGGTCTTCTCCTGAGGGTTCTGGGAACTTCTGTATTCCTTCCAGGAGGTGGGAGACACTCTCTGCTTCATATTCCTGCTGACAGGCCACATGGAGCTACCCTGCTGTAGCCAGAGCCCTCCAGGAACTGGAGGAGCCACATGCCAGCACTGAGATGCTCCCAGCACCACCAGATCCACAAGACTCTCTGCCCACTGGCCTGTGGTCTTTCTGCATTCAGCATCAGTACATGGCTGTGTGAGTCTAAAGGGGGAAGAGATGGACTAGTATTGACACAAGGGGTAATGTCAGCCTGATCTGGATGGGGATGGGATGTTTTCTTAATGTACAATTGCTTTTTGAGATAAAGTCCTCTCTTACACATATATGAGTATCTGCGAATTTGTTTCTCTAGTCAGCCTGGACTAACAGGGCACGACAGCTGTCTTCATCAGAGTGCACAAACATGAGAATAAGATGCGAGAGCAATCCAGAAATCCTTCTTTTTGTATCCTGGTCTTGGCAGCGGCATCCCAACTTTTTTGCCATATGCCATTTTAGAAACAAGTGACTAGCCCCAGTTCACTCTCCAGGGAAGGAGATTAAGCAAGGGCAGGAATCTTTACCCTCTTAGTTGCCTTAGGGAGTAAAAGATAAAAGGAAACAAGACCAGAAATGAAATGGAAGCCAATCTAGTTAGCACATGTGAGGAGCTCAGGGTATATTTGAACTAATCATCCTGAATGCCAGACTTCCTTCTCCTCCACCTTTTCTCTGACATGTTTCTTGAGGACATGGAAGGAAGAAGGTGTACTGGCCTTATAGCATAACAGTTTAGAGGACCCATGCCACCTATACAAATTTCTGCAGAGATGTTCTGGTCCCTAAATGCTGGGGTACTGCTCTGCCTCTGACGTCTGCACTGGCTGCTTGTCTCTGGAGTTTCTGGTTCCCTTGGGCCTGATCGTCTTCTCTTGGTCCTCTGAGTTCCCTTGGGTTGCAGAGTAAGTGCCATTTCCTTGAAAACAGGCTGCTCCTCCCACCTGACTTCCTCGCTCAGCAGGCTCCCCAGTTACTCTCCATCAGTCACCTTCTTGGGAGTTTTGTATCATGTCCCATCAGACGTGGGTGCCTCGTTCATGTCCTGGTTCAGTGCTTGGCTGCCAACCATCAAGTCAGAGGTTCAAACACAAGGCGTGGCAGTCGGCTTCTGCAAAGATTGCACTCTTGGGAATATCTCCTCCCCTCCAACACCCCACCCACCCGGGACAGCTCTTTTCTACCCTTCGGGGTCTCTGTGAATCAGAATCAACTCAATGGCAATTAAAAAAAAAAATCTATCATCGATGAACTGCTGTCTTTATCAGGGTCTGTGGGAAATTTCATGTAGTGGGTGAAGACTGAGGGAACTTGTGGGGTCAAGTCCAAGTTCTCCCTCTCTTCTAGTGGGTCTCAATTTCCCTCATGCCGCAACCCTTTCATACAGTTTCTCGTGTGTGGTGAGCCCCCAACCATAACATTATTTCCGTTGCTACTTCATCACTGTCATTTGGCTGCTGTTTTGAATCGGGCCACCTCTGTGGAAGGGTCGTTTGACCCCCAAAGGAGTGGTGGTGACCCATAGGCTGAGAACCGCTGCTCTGCTCTATAGGTCACTGTCTGCAACAGCTAGCTACTCCATGGCGGTCTGCTCCAGACCCCGGAGAATGAGGCCAAGTCGGGCCTGCTTTGGGCTTTCCCCTTGACTTTTCCAATCCCACTGGAGGACTTCAGCCCCATTTGAAGGTGAGGTGAGTGCAGGAAGGTGACCAGGATGCCTGGGTTCAGCTGCTGTCTCCTTTCCTTTGCACAATCTGAATGGGCTGGAAAGGCAGGTGATTTTCCATTCACTTCTGAGTTCTGAGTTCTCCCCGCGCTGAGCTCACAGTGAAAGCGTTTCTCATCAGCTACTTGGAGATCTTACTGTGTCAAAGGCCAGAGGAACTTACTCTGTTCTTTTCTGTCCACGCAAAGCTTGTCTTTCATGACTTTTGTCTGGCTATGGACTTGCAAAAGCAGAGTTAGGATTCAGAGATAATCAATGCCTCTTTTAGGTAAGTTTGGGTGCAGAGGCTATAAAGGAACATGATTTAAGGAGGAAACTAAATATTCTAAATGCTGAAAATATTATCCTTGTTTCATGCATGGTTTTTATAGTTCCAGATGATTCCCCCACCCCTTTTTGGGTAATCTTTCGTTCTATTGCTGTATAGTTTCCCATTTGGAGAATGTATCGTAATTTTTGTAACCAGCTGCTTATAATGAAATATTTTATCCAAAAAATTAAAAAAATTGTACCTTTGGAGAACACACTTCAATTTGCCCCCTCCCCACACAGAAAGACCATCAAATGGAGCATAATGAGTTATTTCAATCTATTTCCTTTGATTGTTGCACTTCTTTTTTAAAAAAAAGCTTTATTGGGAGCTCATATAACTCTTATCCACAATCCATCCATCCATCCATTGTATGCAAAGCACATTTATACATTTGTTGCCATCACCATTCTCAAAATGTTTGCTTTCTACTTCAGCCCTTGGAATTAGATCCTCATTTTTCTCCTCCCTCCCTGCTTGCCCCTCCCTGATGAGCCCTTGACAATTTATAAATTATTATTATTTTGTCATATTGTACACTGTCTGATGTCTCCCTTTACCCACTCCCCTGTTGTTTGTACCCCAGGGAGGAGATTATATGTTGATCCTTATCATCGGTTCTCCCTTTCTACCCCACCTTCCCTCCATCCTCCTGGTATTGTCACGCTCACCACTGGTCCTAAAGGGATCATTTGTCCTGGATTCTCCATGTTTCTGTTTTCTATCTGTACCAGTGTGCATCATCTGGTCTAGCTAGACTTGTAAGGTAGAATTGGGATCGTGATACTGGGGAGCGCGGGGGTATTTAAGAAGTAGAAGAAAGTTGCATGATTCATTGTTGCTACTCTGCACCCTGACTGGCTCATCTCCTCCCCCGAGACCCTTCTGTAAGGGGTTGCTGGTTGCTGGTTGCTTTGCCTACCGATGGACTTTGGGTCCCAGATGATTTTCTGCTGTGGCCCACAGATCTAGTTTCCAAGTCCAGGGAACTACTTATTCATGAAAAAAAATATTTTTTCATCGAGTTTTTGGTGAACATTTAGATAGCAAGTTAATTTCCCATTGGTAGTTTCCACCAGTGGTATTATTTATATCTACTACCATGTGTATATGTATGGATATATATATATATATATATATATATATATATATATTCTTTAGTTATGTTCTGTTTCTTCCCTTTCCGGTACTCTATTTCCCCTGTCCCCTAATCTTCTCATCTTTGCTTTGAGCCTCAGACGGATCACATGGGTCACGGCTTTTAGTTTGTGGGCCCTTCTACTCTTTGGCCAGGAGGGGAACTTAGGGTAGGTTTGACTCTAGGGCTAAAGAGGGACTCTATTCTGCTTTAGCTTGTGCTTTTCAAAATCGGATTTTGAGTGTGGCTGCATCACTTGTTTCTCCCATCGGAGTGTGATCCCAGTCAGAAGAGGCTGGCAACGGAGAATTTGTTTTTTAAAATGCATTTCTCAGGGTGCTGTCTGAAGCCAGTCGTGTCCTTCCAAAGGGATAGAATTGCCTAGGGGTTAAGTGAGGAGCCCCCACCCCCACCCCTGCATCCTGAGAGAGCTGAAAAAGGGGTACGTTTATGGGTGGGGGTGAGGCACTCACAAAGCAAACCAGGACAGAAAGTAAAATGCTGTCTGCTGGGGGGTGGGGGAGACAGAAATAAAATATAAAATGGGCATAAGGAGAGCAGAAGGGTTACATTCTTCTCGTCTCCCATCCTCTTAAGCAGCAGTACCCAGGGGGCAGTTTGCCATGGAAACACAGGAAGCACTAGAAATCTGGGCAACAAGGGAAGCCTTGCGTGGTGCATCCAAACGGGAAGCAGCTCTCTTCCCACCCGAAAGTCTGGGGCTATTCAACACGTCCCTTTGCCAGTGGCTCCGGAGATGGAGATCGAGGTGCCGCGCACGGCTGCAAGCAGCCAGCCGACAACCCTGTGAAGAGCCTAGTGGGAAAAAGAAAAGAAAAACAACCTCCTGACAAAAGAAACGGAGGAGGGATTTGAAGTAAAAGGGGATCTCGAGCTGTGAGAGATGGCTAGATGGGGGTGAATAAGAGAGTGGCCGCTCATAGCCAGATGGTGTGAGGCAGGGAACAGAGACGGATGCTGGATGCTACGTAAGACAATAGAAGAATGGGATGTGAAAGATGCAGTCCGAAGAGGTAAACAGAGATCTTCCCCTAAACAGAAGCACCTAGGTTTTCTCTGATTTCGTAAGGACAGCCTGTCGGTGAACATTAGGACTCTCTTGCATACGATTTGCAGTTTACTATTTGACTAAGATATTGTTCTGCCAGTTGCATATGGTTTACTTTCAGAACAGATTTTGAGTTCACCTTCCATGGATTATTCTGTAGTTTTCAAGTCTGTCGTCAAAAACCCTCTGAAAGATGAGGGCAACCAATGTACACATGGGCTTGACACAATGGATATCTGTATGGATTGTGATAAGTTATAGGAGCCACCAGCAAAATGATTAAAAACAATAGCAACAACAAAACTCTCTTGATGTTGATAAACATGCTGCTGCTCAGTGGGCGGATCTGAGAGGGAAAACTGGGTCCCCAGAATGGGCGAAACAAAAAGCGCCTGGATGAAGCTGTTTCCCACACTGATGTCTCTTGATGTATGATATTAAAGGGCAGAGGGACAGCAAGAGATAAGAAAGGCTGACAGGAGGAGGGAGAAAGAACAGAGGAGAGTGAGCATGCAAAAAAAAAAAGACAGTGTAACTGCAGACAGCTCCAGGGGAGACTGCAAAATCTACAGAGAAGTCAAGGCTGGCTTTGCATAATTCGCGTTATTTTGCATTGAACTGAAAAGAGGAATGTGTACTAGGGTGAGGAGGAGGAAGGGCCGAGGTAGATTTAAAGAGGGCAGAAAGACTGTCTCCTTCCAGCTCTAAGGACCAAAGTATGAGACAGACCAGTGGAGACAGAAATTGCTAGCAAAAGCAGAAGCAATTGTTTGTGTAAACATTGTAAAAACAAGTAGAATGCAAGAATCCAATGCTACATGGAATCCTTTACCTGTGGGACCTCCTACCACACCCCTTTACAGTCTCATTAAGACACAGCTATTTCCCTGGGAGAATAACTAAAGGAAGGTGAGGCTGAGACACTTCCTGAGGTCATCTCATCTACCAGTGAACGAGAGAGGCTGTTATAGATTACATTGTGCCCTGCCTCCCTGCCCGTCAAACAGATATTGAAACTCCCCATCTCCATGCCCACGGTTATAACCCCACGTGGGGTTGTCATGTTACTCAGGCAGGGTACTGTGGGGTGTGCCTTCCAGTCAATCTCCTAGAGCTATAAACCAAGAAGCAGAGACGCCAGTTGAAGATGGCACAGGTCTGGGATCAGGATCTTCCTCCTGAGTCAACACAGAGAGAACGTGGTATCCTGGAGGCAGTGCGAGGAAGGCCTCTTGCCTCCTAAACTGAAAAAATCCGTGCTGCTGGTGAGAGCCATCCACTTGTGGTCTTTCTGCTTTAGCAGTACAAGATAACTGAGAGACTACCCGCAAATCCAGGTTAAGGACCAGAAGAGGAAGCAAAGGAGCATCACCAGATGGTTATTCATTTACGAACACTCCTGCTATTCCTTTGTGAACACTCTGCACTCCTCTCAGAGAGTTACTCATTACAATGAGATGAAAGCTTCCCGGAAGTTATATAAGATGATGGGAGTCAGAGGTCCGTGGTATTTTGCTTGCTGTACTCATATGCCCCTCTTACCAACTCCTGGAATCCTATGATCATCCCCAGTTCACTCCTTAGCAAACCAAGGCTTCGATAATGTGTTCAGAACACCCAAATAAGAAGCTTAATGACGTTGCCCCTGTGTTCTGCAGACTCCCATTTCTAGTACTGTGCCCCCCGGACATCAAAAGAGGACATTAGGAAGAGAGAGCTTTGTCTTTCAGGCAGTCACCAGGCATTAGATAGCAACATGTCAGAGATGAAGGCCAACTTACCGAGGTCAGGGGAGAAAACAGAGGGGGAAATGGCTGAAGGTCGAGATGGAAAAGATCTCTGGCAATAGGAGAAAGAACTCTGTGTAAGCAGCGCTTGACCGTAGGGGTGTTTGCTTGTAATTGAGTGCATGAAGGCAGGGCTTTGAAGGGAAGCTGGCTGTATTCAAGAACCTGGACCAGATTGGCACCCTGGCCCCACTTGCCTGTGTTTCCTTTTTCTCAGCTGGGAAGTGAGGAAGGGCAAAGGAGGCACAGGGCAGAGTTGTTGTGAGAAGGCACTCTGGATCCCTCATGGGGGCAGAGTGCACCTTCCAAACATAGCAGAGCAACAAGCCAGGCCTGCACGCACGTCTTGATTTGTACCGTGAACTCTCTCACTGAGGGGGTGAGGCCGGCCATCTTCTTACACGTCTGAATCTGATCAGAGAGACTTGTCTGACCTGTAGATAATGGCAGAAGTGATACTTTAAGGCTAAGTCGTCAAAAGGTGACAGCTTCTATTCCATTTCTTCCTTCCTTCTCCCTCAGGACACTTGCCTTCAGACATCAGCTGCCATGCCCTGAGGAGGCAACACTAACTCAATGGAGAGGTCAACACGGAAAGGAAAAGAATCAATGTTCCCCCCCCCCCCCCATCCCCTCACCTCCAGGCAGCCATCATCAAGTACTGGGCGAGAGAGATATCTTCAATGGCTCTGAGCCACTGGTGTGTTCAGGGTGGTATGACCGTCCATTGCATTTTCTGAGGAGAGGCAACTTAACTCATGTCCTCTTCAAAGATTTAGTAGGCATTGATAGAATATGTGGACCCCAACAAGGTTAAATTCCTGCATCTATCAATTTGGTAACCCACTCATCTGGACTGTCCAACCCAAATTTCAATAGACTAGATAGAACCATGATAAAACGAATTAAACACAATCCCTAGTCCCCTTCAGCTCTTAACAGAAGGAGCAAAGCTTTTATTACACTAGTCCCTGACAAATACTCTAGCTGAATATTCACTGATTTACTCTTAGACTTTGTCCAGAAATGAGGAAATTGTAAAAGGTAGTTCAGAGGTGCTTGACCATAACTCTTGGAGTATAGGAACACATAATACTAAAACTTTATACTTAAATGGTCTTACATGGGATTTTAAATTCCTTAATCTCAAGGGAGGTTTACTAAAGCATTTGTGTGGGCTAAGCATAAAGACATATAGTAGTCATAGAATATGATGAGCTGGTGTGTGTTTGCTTCAACTTGCAGCTGCTGAAAACTGTGAAATGGTATGTACATGCCACGGAGAAATATGCACAATTTGGAGATAAAACAAAGAAACTAGTGCCTACTTTGTTATTGTTGATCTTGCATCTATAGGAGGTTCTTAAGAAATAAGACCCTGGAGTATTTGGATGTATTAGTATTGTATTAGTATTTGGATGAGGCTCTGGCAAATTGTCACATATCCAAATGCTATGCAAATACGTGACCATCATTCTATCCCTGGAGAAGAAATTAAATGCTATGGGAGAGGCAGGCACCATATGTATCTGTCAAGAACTGTGAAGGTCAGTGTTTTATCTTACTTGCAAGCTAACATGATTTTTTTCAAGGACATTTCAAGGATGCTGTACAAGACTTGAGACTCCTGAGTTTAGAAGTAAGACAGAATTTATTACTCATATCAATAATAGTAGCAAGAGAATCAATATATTTGAACCAATGCCCCAAGCCCCAATTTTTATGAAGTGATGTGAAGAGATCCCATGGCACTTGTAAAGGGATTGGTTTGGTTACAGGGAAAGAACTCCGGATTTCAGGACCTTGAATGTTGCACCATGTGCAGTCAGCATGTTTGACCTTTGCATCGGAGTGAGAGATGTTGTCATGACTTTACTGACACCAAGCATGTCTACCCTTCACTCTGCAGGGAGACACTACTTCTGTGTTCTAGGACTGCGCCGCAATCTTCTGTTGCTCAGGAGGGAGAGAAATGACCATCAAACTATAGACCAGATATTTGTTGGTCCACACTAAGTCATTGCTGTGATTCAGGAATCGCCATCGTGGAACATGCTAATATGAGTTGATTTCATGCTAGCGAGTTGCCAGGCACTTTGAGAGAAGCCGATGCAGGCCCCTGTGGAGGACTACTTTCAGAACACAGCCTTCAAAGAATTCCACTGAAGATCAACTCACTGAATAGCCCCATAGAACATGTAGGTAAGACCTCACCCTGAGCAAGAACTTGAAATCATAGGACGTGATGACAGAGACAATAAAAATAGTTTGCTTAGAATCATTCAATAAAAGGATTCATGGAAATGCTAAGGCATAAGGTAAGAATAATAAAATAATAACAATGATTTAGGCACATTTAAAAACACAACAACTAAATAGTCAAGTGTTACTGCTAGCCAAAGGAATCTTTCTTGGTGATGATAGCTAATACCCAAATTCAAAACCAAACTCGCTGCCATCACACAGATGCTGACTCATATGATTCACAGCGACACCATAGAAGAGGGTAGAACTGCCCCTGTGAGTTTCTGCAACTATGACATTTTCCCAGACTGTAACTTTAACAGAAAGCTCTGTTTTGTTTTTTTCCCTTTTTGGAGAAGTGGCAGATGGTTTCGAACTACAGACCTGGGGATTAGCAGTCCAAAGTATATCTACTTTACCACCAGAGCTCTCACTCTAGACAAAAAGGAACTAAACCCCCCCCCCCCCCAAATACAAGTCCCTGAGAATCCTGAAAAAGAAGCAGAAACAAGTATTTTATAGAACAAAGCCAGCACTTGAAGAAATGACCTTATGGATGGGACCCAGAAAACTTTGTCTTTTTAACCAGTGGGTGAAAAAAAGATGCCAGGGCAGTCAGTCCCTAAAATATCATCACTGGTCTGGAAGATGCAATTGTACAGTGATAATAAGTAAAGATGATAGTAAAGTCATAGAAATTATGAGAGATAGAGATAATGGAATCAGGTACATTTCATGGTTGTAAGCTCACCTTCTGGATCGCCATGATCTCAACAGCACAGCTCAGGCATGAAGCCAGGGGCCAGAGAGAGAGCCTGAGAGAATGTGGGGGCAGGGTGGCAGGGTGGGAGCTTATTGCTAACCAAAGTTTACATATACTTTGGGGGGGGGTGATTACAGGTGACCACACATCACAGGAAAGGGCAATACAATAGGCGTACACAACACAGAAAGGGGGTGTATGATAAGCATAAGTGTAACAGGAAGGGGACATGCTTGGGGCAAGAAGGGGAGGGACTATGGGTATACATGTGACAAGAAAAGCAGATCCCAGATTCATGATGGCCGCCTAAACTTGATCACGCTTGGGCGGGCTTGATTTCCCTGGGCTCCTACAAAGAAGCAATCTACTACTATTTTTATCGAAGGGAGTGGGCTCCACTTAGGGTGGGACAGACTCTACAGTCTGATTGCTCTGGATGGCTCAGAACCCTTAGGGAGAGTAACCCCTGACCTACTTCTGTTGACCTCCAAGTATATAGTCATTTTTCCACATGTCGCAAATGGCTAAGATTGGCATATATTTTGGGGAGACAACTTGGGAGGAATCTTTCTGTTCCCCACAGGAGGGAATTAGAGGGAAGGAACTATCTAATTCTGTGCTTGAACCAGAGGTAGTTCCAGGTTCATTTGGAAACCTAAGTAAGCACCTGACAGGCCCAAAGCAGTAGAGTGAAAACTTTGGAACAGAAGCTGACACTGGTACCACTGGTACCCCTGTTTCATGAAAAATGAGATAGACAATATTTTCTAAACCTAACTGAGGTAGCTGCCTGATAAAATGTAAAACCCACCAAAACCCAAGCCAAAAAAACCCTCCATGGAAGCAAAAAATAAAAATCCTGCCTGAGTTTTAGGTTGTACTATTTAAGATAGCATTTAAGAGAAACAACCAAACCAGCCAAAGGTACACATACACCCTACCAACTCTCAAAGAAGAAAGAACCGTTAACACATAACTATCAAGATGATCCAGACTGCAAATTAGCTAATATAATTATGCTCCTTCTGAAGGTGAATCACTTGACATGAATGGAAATATAGAGGCTCCAAAAGAAATAGGGAGGTAAAAGATATGAATGTATGTATACATACATACATATATAACTTATTAAAGACTCGTGAGGTTGTAGGATGGGGGAAGGAGAAAATAAAGAGGAGCTGATATTAAGGGGCTCAAGTGGAAAGAAAATGTTTTAAAAATGATGCTGGTAGCATCTGTACAAGTTCACTTGATATATGGATTATGGATTGTTATAATATCTGTAAGAACCTCAAATGTAAAAAATCAATTAAAAAGGGAGAAAAGAAAAGAAAGAAAAGAAATAGGGGAATATAAAAGGAAATTAAAATTAAAAATTATATGTATGTATGTATGTATGTATATATGTGTATATATGTGTATATATATATATGGTTCCAAAGCAAAATGTAGAGGTCCCAGGAAAGAATCATTGAAGTTGAAAAAAGATGAACATTATGAATCTGAAAACAGAAAGAACAAGAATTAAAAGAGAACAAAACTCAGGGATATTGGAGATGCAGGAGAATTCTTGCCATCAGAATCTCAACAGGGGAGGAAAATGAGATGGGTGCAGAAAGTATATTCAAATCAACAGTGACTGACAGTTTCTAAATTTGGTGAAAGACAAATTGATGGATTCAAAGAGCTCAGTGATGCCAAGCAGGGTAAACACAAAGTAATCCAACCAGACACTTCTGAGTCAAGTGGATTCCATGCAAAATAAGAGAGAAAAGCCCTGACAGACTAAAAGAACTCATCAAAGAAGTTGATAAAGGAAAGAGAATTGGATCGATTGCACATTTCTCTTTAGAGCACCTGGAGGCCTGTGGGCAATGAAGCTACCTTCCCAAACTCCTGAAATAAAAGAGTTGCCGACTCAGAAGCATACATTCAGTAGAATGATCTTCCAGAAAGAAAGCAAAACGAACAGAATAAGCCACCATTAGACCTGTTCTTAAAAAACCCGTAAACAATGCCACAGGAAATTATTTAGATAAAAGGGAAACAATACGAAGGGATAACTTGGTGCTTTGGGAATGAATTGCAATAAAAAGGGTAAACATCGGGGTGAATTTTTAAAGCCGGGTTTTCTCCTAGAAGTTCTTTAAAGTAGGTATGACCCTTTCGAGCAAGCATTGCAACCTTGTCTTGTGGCGTTTCAGGAGATGTGACTGGAAAGCGTATGAGAGGGAAGGAGACCAAGGGACTTAAAGTGTTGTAAGGATTCCTTATTTCCCTTGTCGTGGTAAAATATTGAATCTAAATGGACAATGGAAATCCCATTTGTGTTTTATTATTCCTAGAGCAGCCACAGAACCTTGGCTGTGTGGTGGTTACAAGTTCAGTCGCTAACCTCAAGGCCAGCAGTTCGAAACTATCAGCCTCTCTTGTGTTACACTCGCAGAAACCTGCAGGGGCTGTCTCCTCCTGTAACTAAAAGTAGGAGTTGACTTGATGATCGTGGATTTGGTTTTTGAGAGCAGCCACAAAAAGCATAGCACACAGAGAGCTAATGAAAAGCACCAAAGTGTATATTTAAACAAAATCTTAAAGACCATTTAAAAGAGTCAGATATGATTTCTGTATTTCTGAAGGTATAAAACTAAAAACTCAAATCCATTGCCACTCAGTCAATTCTGACTCACAGTAATCCGTAGGACAGGGGAGAACTGCCTGGGGGTGGGGTGGAGATGGTGGTTGAATCGGCGAGTTTAAGAGAGCTGAAGAAAAAAGAAATCGGAAGCTCATAGAATCACATCACCTGAAATGTAGCACAGACGGACCAAACAGCTTGTGATAAGAAGGGAGAGGAAATACTTCTTGAAAGATTTTAGATAGCTAAAGGGAAGTCATTAATGAATAATGTAATTATTGGGCCATTTAATTCCATTTTGTGTAAGTCAATTCATGGCTCACATTAAAAAAACAACACCCAAGAAGTCCTGGTGGTACAGTGAAGTAAGAGTTGGACTGCCAATGGAAAGGAGAGTGGTTCAAACCCATCTGCCGCGCTGAGGGAGAACTATGAGGAAGCCTGCTTGCTTAAAGATTTATAGCCTGGGGAACTCTGGAGCAGTTTAATTCTTTCCCAGAGGACTGGGGTCAGTTGGAATCAAAGTGACAACAGTGGTGTATAGGTGACAAAGTGACTTTAAAATTTTGGACTCTGCTCTGTAGTATGGAGATATTTTTGGTTCTGGAGTCTTCCAGGTACCCTCATGCTTGTGAGGGAAAAATATTTATGGCCACACATCGGAGGAAAGTGATTCTGCACTTTCTACATCCACTTTCTGTGAATGGCCAAATTTCTAGACAGTCCTTTAAAAGCAAGGAACAGCTCAGTGGATGTGGGTCCCTGCCTTAAATATGCAGTCCATCCGATTATAGGTGAGGTCATCTCCACTCTCTCTGCTCTTACTTTCCTGAGGGGCTAGCTGCTGGGAACCCACCCAGGAGTTCCTGGGCATGATGGTTTCCTGTGCTGCTAGGAAGTGAGACTGTTGCTAAAAGGTTCCTGAAAACAGAATGCAGTAGCGATGGCTGCTCAGAGACTCGCCCATCGTCCTTGAGTCAATTCTGAATCATAGCACCTTTGGGGACTTGGTAGAAGTACCACAAAGGGTTTCTAAGGTTACAGTTTTTGAGAAGGCAGACTTCCACATCTCTCTCCCATGGTGTGGCTGCTGGGCTTGAATCCCTTACCTGACGGTAAGCTGCCAAACATGTCACCATTACTCTACCAGGTCTTCTTTACTTCACTTTAGAGAATTAAAAACTTGCATGATGTCAGCAGGGTACATAGTGGGCAAACAACAGCACACTGTATAACACTAAAGCAACAACTTTGCCATGTACTTGACTAGGCACTAGCTTTACCTTTAATCTTGGTACTAATTTTAAGAGCCAGGCATCTTGAGGCCCAGGGGCCCTGCTGATGTAGTGATGACTCAGTGGGCTGTGCTCCACCTGATGGCCAGTTCAAAACCACTAGCAGTTCCTTTGGAGAAAGACTGGACTTTCTACTCCTGTGAATAGTTACTTTCTAGCCCTCAATGGCTGGGAGCTTTTTAAAATTATGCTCATGGGGGAAACAGGTTTCAGGAAAGATGAACTGCCAGATTCATGACAGATCTGTCTGGCCCTAATATTGTACTCTTTCTATGACTTCTATGCTATCTCTGGATGACAGCAGATATTTGGAACCCAAACTGCTACCTATTCAGTGTTTACACACACTTATCCACGCCTTTAACATAAATCAGGGATGAAAGACCACTTGGTTTGAATGAGACAGAAACCACCATCGAGCTGACTCCTCTGAATGCTATGAATTCACTTTGCTGGAGCTTCTTTGGATTTAAGGCCCTATCTTCCTGGGGGAGGTGTGGGCTGGGGCTGGCTTTAGGGAATTACATTAATTTATATTCATTCACCTTTCCCACAGTTCTAGACTTGCTAATCAGGTTTGGGGCGTTGACCCTGAGAACTGTCCCTGGCTTATTTGTGGGAGATCTAGAGTTGCTCAGAGGGATGCAGTTTAATATGTCATATCTGGTTGAAGTAGTACTCAATACAAAATCCTTGTTGGTATTGGCACAGTTTATTTCCATATCCCGCGACTCTAAAGCATAGCATTAAGTCATGACAGGGTAGGTAGCTACATACCTTGCAATGTAGCCTTTAAAATTCTTGAAGGTAATATGCTTTATGTATCATGGATAGTTCTGTTTATTTTAAAGTGATCTCTTATTAATAGTTAGCTGTTATAGTAGCAGTTACATTATCTTTTTACTGAGTCAGAGTAAGTAAAGCATAAGAATCAATTGCTATTTGGATCAATATCAAATGTTAGCTACACCAATGTGTATAAATCTAATTTTGGGATAGAAGATCTAACAACTCAATAAAGTCTGGTCATCCTACCTGAACACACTTGATCTCATCTAGTAACTCAATATATTATTGTTTGGAGCAATTTTTAGCTCTAACAAACAGAGAATATGTTTTCATGGGCTCTAGTAACCTGAGAATATATGATATCAACTGATTGAATTATAGAGCTCATTCTCTGTAGTCATAAGGTAATTATTTTTATGACTGGTGAATTTTAACAATATTTTGATATAAAAATTTGCAAATTTAAACAAAAGCATTTTCTTGGAGACAGGAGGCAGGTTTTTCATTAACATTGAGATAATTAGATATTCTATTTATTTTGATACCAAAGAGTAAAAGGGACAAGAAGACATCCTATTTGAGCCTTCTTTTATGGCTTATGAAAGTATTTCTTCAAGGTCCCTTCAACAGAGTTGCAAAACATTGAAACTGTAAATCCAGCAATACATGAGTTCATCAGTAGAGCCCCTATGTCCAGTTTCCTCTGTAAGACAGTCAAATCACTCTAAGTCTGCCAGCTCATAAATTGGAGCTTCAAGGCGTCTACCCAATTCTTGACTATGCCACAAGGTTGTGTAAAACCACTGAAAAAGAGAGAAGAAAGAAAAACTTAAGTGAAGAATAAAAAGGTAATCTTCTAAAACAGGATAGTTGGTTTTCATTGTAACAAAATCATGCCCATATTGAATAAACAAATACCTTTGTTACTCTTTTGAAATACATAATGGTAAGCACTTGCCTTGTGCTCTATAATATTGTATTATCCATTTGGTAGGGAAGTTTTGAAAGAGTTAAAAGCTCACCAAGAAAAGTCCCAAGACCTTAGTTAATGACTTGCAAGCCCTCTTTTGATTAGATGCTTTTTAAGGATTAAGCAGAGTCACTCCTCACCTTTTCCTCTGATCAAAAGGCATATACCTCTGAATTCGCATGGTGTCCTGTGGGGAATAGAATGGTAGGACTTCCAATTTCCACCATGTATTCTTTATGTGTGCTCAAAGGTTACATTGTGAGCGTCAATGTCTGTTAGGATTTGCAACATGGGGGCGTGATAAATCACCAGCATTACCTACTTCTAAGTTTTCCTTCACTTATAAACAACTTGGAGAACATAATGTTTCGCTGATATCCCGGACTCTGGAAGTTATGCCTAGCCTTTGCTGACATTTTCCAGTGCTGGGAATGAATGAAAATTTTGGAATCTTTTTAAAAAATTTTATTTTAGAGCAACACATTTAAATGGTCCTAAGAGACTAGAATTTTATGTGTAACCATTTAAGGATGCCAATTCCCACAGGAGAAATATCCCTAACTTAATGGGGCTATGGAATTATTCAATCTCCAGTTCAACTCCTTGGGTCCAGACAACGACTTTGGAATATTATGGTCATCCTGTTGTATTCTTAAAAAACCAAAAATTTAACTGGGGGTTCTAACTGCTGGTATCACAATTCACACATCTATCTGTTGTGTAAAGCACATTTATACATATGTTGCTATCATCATTTTCAAAGCATTTTCTTTCTACTTGAGCCCTTGGTATCAGCTCCCCATTTCCCCCCTCTCATTCCCCTCTCACCCCTTCCTTCCTCATAAAACCATGATAATTTATTAATTATTATTATCATTTTTTCATGGTTTTCATAGACAGTGTCCCCCTTCATCCACTTTTCTGTTGTTCTTCCCCTTGGTAGGGGCTATATATCAATCATTGTGATTGGTTCCCCCTTTTTCCTCTCACCTCCCCCTCACGCTCCTGGTATTTCTACTCTAAATATTGTTCCTGGGGGGTTTATCTTCCCTGGATTCCCTGTGTTCCATTCTCTTATCTAGTCTAGCCAGATTTGTTAGGTAGAATTGGGGTCATGATATGGAGGGGTTGGGTGAAGCATTAAAGACCTAGGGGGAAGTTGTATGTTTTGTCAGTGCTATACTGCACCCTGACTGACTGGTGACCCTCATGTGAGAGGTTGTCCAATTGTCTACAGGTGGACTTTGGGTGTCCAATCCACCTTGCCCCTTATTCACATTGATATGAAATTTTGTTCTGGGTCTCTGATGCCTGATACCTCATCCCCTCGGTAGCTTAGGACCACCCAGGCTTTTGTACTTCTTCGATATGGACATTGTTGCTACTCACATAGATGGCCACTTGCTTGTCTTCAAGCCATTAAGATGCCAAATAGTATATCAGCTTTTTTTTTTATCACATTTTCCCATTTTATTTTCATGATTGTGTCCCATTTTATTTTTAGCGATTGTGTCGGGAAGGTGAGCATCACAGAATGCCCGGTTATTTGGACAAAGTGTTCTTGCATTGAGGGGGTACATGAATAGACCCCTAATGTCCATCTGCTACCTTAATACTTACCATATAAATATATGTGCCTAGATCTCTTTCCCTATTGTTATATGTAAATATATTTACATATACACATGTCTGTATTTAGACCTCAATAAGTGCCCTTTGCCTTCTAGTACTTTCCTCTATTTCCTTTTACTTTCCTCTTGTCCCATTATCATGTTCTACCTTCATTTGGCTTTTAGCAATTCCTCTCTGCTACATTGCACTTGATCAAACTCCATCAGGCATCCTACACTCTCCTGGCCATCAATTTTAGATCCTTTGTTGTTTCCCTGTCCCTGGGTTTGTTGGCACCCCATTTCCTTTCCCCCACCTTCTCCTCTTTCTGTGTCCCTCTGGAACTGTTAATCTTGTTGTTTTCCTTTTGTTGTATTCAGTTGGTCTCATCTTGTATTCTGTGAACTTCTTCAAACTCTTTAACATATATCGCATACCTGTTTCTCTTTGGAGAGAAGGTGTGCAGTCAGATGCAGGGCTGTGACATTCTTGGCATGGAATGTTGAACAGAAGTCATCAAGAGTTGAGCCTGGTTACTTGACTGTGTCAAATATGCTCCTGAGAGGCATTGGGCTGTAGACATGATGAAGCCACAAAGGTGCTACTGGCAAGGTCTAGGAACATTATTGGTCGGTGCTCTAAAACAATATGGTGGCATCTGGAACCATCTGGAAGGCAGGGAGTTCTCAGGAAGCTTGCCGCCTTAGCAGGGAAGAAAGTCCCCAGAATCCCTCTCTAAGCTTGAGTGGGTGGGGGAAACAATATAGTCAGTTGTGGCATTCATGTGCTTATGTTAATTTTATAATTGAAATGTAGGAGTAGAGTCTGGCCTGTTAATCAGGAGAAAGCCATTGAGTAGCTGATGAGGCCTCTGTGTGGGCATGGCTTTCACCTGAGACTCCTGGCAAATCTCGCGGTATTTCCCTCGTGAAGATGAGAAGCTATCTTCCCCAGTTGTTGGGAGTTAGTTTCAGAGACGATGAATCACAGAAAAGACAAGATGCAGCCTCCAAGAAGTTGGAGGAGCCAGTGGAGAGACCATACGACTTTGCCCTGATGAAAACAGACCTCTGAAGCTGGAGTGGCATGCTGTTGATGGAGCTGAGCCCTGGAAGCGAGGAGCCATGGGGAGACCCCTGCCAGCACCAGAATTCTGCACTCACTGACCTGTGACTTCCTGAGTCAGAAGCAGACATTATAGACTGATTGCAGGCCTATGGGTTGATATTGGACTTATTACTTTATACTGGACTGGATTGGGATGCCTTCTTAGTGTCACATTTCTTTTGTATATAAACCCTTTCCTTATATTTATATGTGTGTCTCTGAAATTTGTTCCTCTAGTCTACCTGGACTAACTCATCAGTTCTCTTTCTTCTCATGTTACTTACAGTCTAAGAGGTATAATGAGCAAAGTTTGGTTTCATTTTTTGCAAAAAGATCTTTGAGAATTCTAATAAAGATAAAATGTTTATCCTACCACACCCTTCTCCCCACCCCCAAGGAAAAGAAAGAAGAAAAGGAAAGACAACAGAAAAGCTAGCTAATTGTCAAGGTTGAAGCTGATTACAACAGGGTACTACGGTCTTGACAAGGTGAGGTGAAAGGAAGGGGAAATGCATTGAGGTCTCCAAACAGCCTGGGACACGCTGGAGTTCGTTGAGAGGCTGTTCGTCATGACTCATGCTTGTGGATGCCAGTTAGGGTTTCTCTGTGGTTCTTTCAGCCACCCAGGGAGCTGAGGATTGTGATCTACCAATGTGATGCCAGGAAAGAATGTTGCCACAAAACCAGTATTGGCTCATTTGTATTCATAAAGAAGTCATGTTTAATATGCTGACAGAATTAGAAGGGGCTTCAAAAAGTGGAATGAAATGATTATGAAAGCTTTTCACCAACTTTTTGAAGTTCCCAATGTTTCAGAAGATTCGGGGGCTGGGGGAGGTGGTGGTGATGATGGCAAGCATTGCTTTCCTGGGTATCCATGCATGCCTAGGCCTTCAGGAGCAGCTGTGGTGGTACAGTGGTGAAGTGCTCAGGTGCTAAGGGAAAGCTTTGTGTTTCAGACTTATCAGCTGCTCTGAGTGAGTAAGACGTGGCAGGCAGTGTGCTTCTGCCCATGGGGCAACTCTACCCCATTCTGTTGGATATTATCACCAACTCAGTGTCAATATGTATGGCTGGGTTCAACTCAATCCTTCAAGATTCTATTCACAAGACCCTCCTCAGCTAAGCTTGTCCCAAATACCCACTTCTTTCCTTGGCCCGAGCTGTACCCTCTTTCCTTCACACTGAGGAGTCACTATCTGTTTCTGCTTTTGGTGTGGTTTTGTCTGGCCTACTAGACTGTAAGCATTTGAGGTCAGAGACTTTTAAAAATAGGCTTTTATTTAAATGTTTGGTGGCTGACTAACAGTGCTTAACCCTCAGCTGGCACACATAGGTGATTAGAGTTCAGCTTTACTGATATTATTCCAGAGCCACCCTTACATAGAACATCTACATTTATTAACAAAGCATAGGCATTTTAGAAATTTCAGATGAACAATACATCACAACCACTTGCTCTCTGTGGTAGTCATGTACTTGATGTCGATTTCATGATTGAAGATGTAGGGGTGGAGTCTAGTCTGACAATCTGGAGATAGCCAATAAGGCCTCTGTGTAGGTGTGGCTTTCTCCTGAGAATTCTGGGAAATCTCATGGTATTTCCCAGTTGGAGAAGAGGAACTTGATTCACTTCCCTGAGAGATGAACTACTGACAAGATGAGATGACAGCATGCTGATCAATCCTGATTCCTGGAGAATGGAGAAGCCGGAGAGGAGACCATATAGGCTTTCCCTGATGGAACCAGGCTGCTGGGGCTGGAGAAGCCACAGAGAGACCCCTGCCAGCGCTGAGATGCTCCCACTGCCAAAGGATACTGCTGGTGGACCCCAAGCCCCAGAAACGAGAAGCCATGGGGAGATCCCTGCCAGCACTGGGATGCCTCTACTGCACATGCTTCATGAGTCAGAAGGAGACTTTATAGACTGGTGTCAAACATATGGGGTAATAAATGATTATGATTTTGGACTGGACCCGGTTGGGATGCTTCCTCAATGTTTCATTCCTCTTGTATATAAACATTTCCTTTTTATCCATATGCCTGTCTATGAATTTGTTTCTCGTGTCTACTGGGACTAGCACACTATCCCATGATATGGCGCGACGTGTGCTAACAGTTGGCTGTCATGCCTGGTGTGGTTCCAGGTTTGTGATTACGTTGTTGTCGTCAGGTGCCAATGAGGAGGTGTCAACCCACAGCAACCAGACTCACAACAGAATGAAAAGCTACCCGGTTCTTCGCTGTCCTGAGCACTGTCCCTGTGCCTGAGCCCAGTGTTGTAGTCAAGAGGTCACTCCAGCTAGTTGAGGGACTTCTTCTTTTCACTGCCCTTCAACTCTCCCAAGCATGTTGTCCTTCTCCAGGGACTGGTCTCTCTGGACAACATGTTCAAAGTAAGTAAGACAAAGCCTTGCAGCCCTCCCCCTCTGGAACCCTGTGAGTGTAGATTTAATAAATATAAGATGCGGTATCCTATGAACACACACTCCTACCCGCTGTTTCAAAAACCTGCCCCTCTGGCTTCCCTTATTAAGAAAGAGCGGTGGGGAACAGTCCGCATAAAGTGACCTCAAAGGTTTCTTTCAGCTCTGACATGCTCTGTTTCTGTCTTGAAGAGAAAAGGGCAGTCCCAGTGAGAGTGAAGGAACTCTGGTGGCACTTAGGTTTAGCCATTGGGTCCCCAACCACAAGGTCAGTAGTTCAACTTCTAGTGGATCCTCGGAAGAAAGAGGAGACTGCTTGCTTCCAGAATGGTGTTCAGTCTGGGAAACCCCACACAGGACCCTTATGATTCACAATTCACTGGAAAGGAGTGGGCAAATTGGGATCGTAGATGAATCCACACAAAGCTGGATTATGTTGGGGGTGGAAAACCCATTGTGCAATGATGGAGTTTGCCTCTGTTTATGCTGAGCTATCGGCGGCTAATGCTTCTGACAAGCCAACACTACCCAGAAGCCCACTCGTGACTTGGATGAGCTACTCTGTATTTTGAAGTGCTGCACTTTGATGCTGCTTCACTTTACATGAAGGGCTCGGCGTGACATCATCAGCGGCAGATACATGTACACATATATTTTCCTGCCGAAGACGTCGGTCACATCCATAAGCAGGACAGGCTGCTCTGTCAAGCCACTTCAGATCAATTGATGTTGTCACTAAGAAGAGCATAGGTTGGGCTGAAAGGAACCAAAAATCTAAAACCCCAACCCCAAACCCATTTAAAGCAGTAACAGCTTGATCTGAAGTGACACTCTCTAAGTCTGGCCTCTTTTACAGCCCCCACAATTTGGGATGTTTGCCACGGAGAAAGTCAAAATGCCCATGAAGGCAAGTGCTCGATGTTCAAATATCTGGTCTGTATCATTTATTTTTTTTAATCCGGAATGTGACATCGTGTAATGTCCTATTGATTCAATTAAACTGCATGGGTGAGGGAGATAGAATTTCAATCGAGTTCTCTGATGCGAAATGAGCTACTTGTCACTGAATTTTCCTGGTAATCGGCGCTCATTCTGTGAGCGACTGGCTGCCTCCCACGTAAACCAGCTGGAATCTTGCAACCATCAAGCTAGCTCTGAACTAGGTGTGCCCTTGCTCAGGAGAAAAAAAAAAGATTGGGCCTTTAAAGAAGAAGGAACTGTGTTTGGGGGTAGGGGTGGGGGGGGAGATTTAAAGGTAGTTTCATCTTGCATTGGGATTGACATTTTTCATTTTGGAGATTCTTCCTTTTCTGGTGAAGTTGCTTGGATGTGCTATGCAGCTGCCAAGTGCACTTCAAGCCGGCACTTCTACCATCCTCCCCAAAGGCCTATGAGATGACAACCCCATGATGTTTCAATCATGTTCATGTGTTGGGGACTGGGGCCATCCATCGAGGATGGGATAGGGAAGATCCTAAAGAGGCTTCTTTTCTGGTGGGATAGCAGCAGCTAGAAGAGGAACTATAATTCCCTCATCAACATCATTTATTTTGATCCTTGTCGTACATCCTTGTGGGAGAAGAGGAACCTTTTGACGGAAGACTATCCTTTTAGCACAAGGAGGTTTGGGGGGTAGAGGGAGGACCTCTTACTGACCCGGCCCAGAAAGTGAGAGGCAAAAAGAATGAACATTCATATGTTTTGCTACCGGGAAGTTTGAAATGGAGAGAAAAGTGAAAAAGCATGAGACTCTTGTGTGCCCAGACATCAGATGGGGTCATTTGATGCAGAACATTGAAACCAGCAAGGTCATTGGCCTTGGAAGCCTTGCACTCAGGGTGCAGTTGCATAGAGAATGACTAAGGCCCTTGCCCTCTCTGTTAGGGACCCACATGCATAGACAAGACGCAAACCTAAAGCACCACGGGAAGGGAGCACCTCAGCCAAGTTGGGATCACAGTGCATGCAATGCGCAGGGTCATCCGAAATTTCCCTGGGAAGTTGGCAAAGAAGGGCTCTCCATCTGCACCAGCGAGCCAGGCCTGAGGTGCAGTGGCAAGGAGACAAAGGGAAATGGCTATACCAAAGTGAACCCAATCACGAGCAACATTTGCCCGCTCCCAGGAATAATAATCCTCCCAGTATCGCTACTCTCATTGCTGGTCTGGAGTGGCTTATCTCTCCTAGATCGCCAGCTCTGTAAGAAGAAGGTGGGAGTGATAGGGGGAACCGATGACAATATCTACCCATAACCTCCTCCCGAGGGGATGGAGAACAGGAAAGTGGGTGAAGGGAGACATCAGACAGTGTAAGACATGAAAAAAATGATAATAATTTATAATTTATCAAGAGTTCATGGGGGAGGGAGGGGAAAATTGAGGTGCTGATACCAAGGGCTCAAAGTAGAGATAAAATGTTTTGAGAATGACGATGGCAACAAATGTACACAAGCACTGGACACAATGGATGGATGGATGGTGTTGAGTTGTGCAAACCTTCAATAAAATGATTAAAAAAAAAAGAAAACAGCTCCTTGAATTGTGTATTGAGCTTCCACAGTTTGAGAAAGAGTAAGCTCTTCTGTAAAGTAACCCTGGGCCACAATGATTCCGTACTTGCTCACTCACCCAAAGGTTCGCGGTTCCACCTAGCCAGTGGACTCAGTAGGGAAAGGCCTGACAATCTGTTTCCATAGAGATTACACCCAAGAGAACCCTATGGTGAAGGCTTCAAGATTAGACCCTCTGGAAAAGGCTGATTCTGTGACATGGGCTTCGAAGAGGTGGGAACAACTCAATAACAAACCTTTCAAACATGACCCGAAAGGAAAGATAATACAGGCAAGCCATGTTCCCTGTGCCTCCCTTTGTGGTGCTTGGCAGATTAAAATCCATTTCTTTTTCTACACCTTTACAGCATGTGGCAATCCTGCATGGGGCAACACCCCCGGAGTTCTTTTCCCAACAGTGTGTGCCCCTGTCATGTCTCAGTGCCACCTCGGGTAATTCTCACAGTGTTTAAAACTTTTTCATTATACTATTTATGTTAGACCACAGACGAGTGTAAACATTGCTTTTATATTGCGCTGAGAACCAAAAAAGAAAAAGAAAAAAGAAAGAAAAAAAATTGTGTGACGAGCTTTTTGCAGATGGTGTGAGGTAAGCATGCACAGGAGGTCGAGTCCCACATCTGTGGGATCCTAACTGTGCTGTCCTTTAAAGTACAATACTCATGCGTGCTCACGTGACTGCCAAGGAAAAGCTGATGTGAAACTATCCCGTCAGAGATAGCATAATATGGTCAACATGTGAAATGATGTACCCATATACTTGTGTATAAGCTGAGTTTTTCAGCACATTTTTGATGTATTTTTTTGTGGTAAAATTAGGTGCCTTGGCTGATTTTTGGGGTTGGCTTATACTTGAGTATATATGGTATGTGTATATAGGTACGTACATATCACACATAGGGATATAAATGTTTGTATACATTTAAGGATGGGGTATTTTTCTATGCACATATATTTTTTGAAAATTTTCACATATGTGTTAGTCTGGGAAGACTAGAGAAACAAATTCATAAGCATGCAAATGTATATAAGGGAGAGGATTATATACAATACCAATTGAACATTGATAAAAATATCCCATCCCAGTCCAGACCAAGTACATAAGTCTGATATTAGCCCATTTGTCTGATACCAATCTATAAAATCCTCTTCAGACTTACAAAGCACATGCAATGACACCAGGACTGTCATAGACCAGTGGGTGCAGAGTCTTGTGTATCTAGTAGCGATAGAAGCATCTCAGCACTGGTAGAGGTCTCCTTGTGGCTTCTCCAGTTTCCAGGGCTCAGAGTCTATCAGCATGCTGCCATGTATCTTGTTAGCTGCAATGTCTCCCAGGGTGTGAGCAGAGAATGTCTCCCACCTCCAAGAAAGAATTACCACATTTCCCAGAATTCTCAGGAGAAGGCCATACCCATGCAATGGTCTCATTGGCTATCTCCAGAATGACAGGCTAGACTCTATCCCTATAATTTTAGTCCTCAAATTGACACCAGATTAGGTGACTGGCACAGTGTCCTATAGAAATCTCCTCTAGGAAGCAGGTCAGACAGGGACATGCTGGAGAAAGAGTGGAATAGAAAAAATAAGGAAAGGAAATTTTAAAAATTGTGTCTCCTTAGGTACTACATGTTTTCAAAACCATAAATATGTATTACTTTCAATAGCCATGGTGACGGTGATGGCAATATTGAATTGTTTAGGAATATGTGTTTCCATTTGAAACTTTGAGTCAATGAAAGCTGGAAGGATTTCGACCTCCCTTCCTGGTAAGTAAGGTGCTATTCACTGAATTGTGCTGGAGAAAATTTAGGTACATGACTCAGCTTCCATCTTTCAATAAATCCTTTCATTGCCCCAATCTGGAGTGGACCCGCAGACACGTTGAGTGTGCTGACCTGAGCTAACCTGCCTGCTCGCATGAAGGTGCTCAGTGAAGTCGCCCTTGATTCTGGTTCTGGTGTCTCTAGTTACATAGTTCCTGGCCACATGGCTGGCACCCTGAGAGGTCTGGCTCTTGTCTGGCTTTTCTGTGAAGGAAAAGCTCAACCTATCCTGTGGAGGTGTGGCTAGGTAAGTGAACTGTGGCCAGGTGGATGCAGACACAGCCTAAACTTTCAGTTGGCCTATTATCCTTCTGATGCAAGAATGCCTCTTATGATATTCAAGAACTAAGTCTCCTCCCTGTGTGTGGGAGAGTATGACTCCTTGCATATCTCCTTGGGCAGGCAGGTAGGAGGGAGACCCTTTTCAAAAGTTACTGTTGACTGTCTTCTCTCTTGACAGTAAGAGAAGAGGCTGACGTGGTTGAGGGGGGTAGATAACCTTCTCTTGCTTCCGACTGGGCTGCCAGCCCCCAAATCTTTTCTCCTTCCTCCCCTCACCCCCCTACGCCATATGGATACAAGAAAAATATAAAGGATGTTCCCTGCCCTTGAGGAATTTATAATCCTGTTTGTTGGGGACCAGCCAAGTGGCTGCTGGGTAACCTCTGATGAGCTGCTATGTGACCTGGTGGGATACTACTTTTGCCATCCCAGCAGGATCCAGCTGTCCAGCCTCTGGGGGGTCTGGCCCGGGCCAGGTCTGCAGGCCATAGACCAGTGCGCTACAGAAGGAGGGACTTTCTCCTATCTTTCATTTTATAGTATCAGTTTATGCCACAGTCATAGGAATTTCTCCATCTGAAAGTTGTTGGTGAACCATCTGTGGTTCCAGTTCTCCAGTCACACCATTAATAAATGCTCCTGCACCCACTTTTTTCTTTGCCAGAGAAAATACAAAGAGGTAGAGACTTACAATACATCCTGCCCCTTCCCGCCACACAAAAACACACAGCCATACCTTGGACTGTTTTTGAGGTCATGGAATGTTCAGGACCGGGAGGGACCTTCTAATCAACCAGACTAAAGAGAGAACAGCATAGACTAGTCATGTACTGCTGGTGGCAGGCCTTTATAAAATGGTTATGTTCTCGGACTCTGTAGCCAATATTCTTTCCCATGATAGAATTTGGCAGTGCCTAAATGGACCAAGTTCATGTAATTTCATTATATGTCAAGTGAGAAGGCAGGCATTTCCTACTTCGTTATACGACTATCTAATATCTACATGAGTGGGTGGAGAATGAAAAGTTAATTCCTCTGGGTTTTTGTCTCAGTCATATATGAGGACAGGGAGAAGATGGGCTGAACCAGGGAGAGGGGATGGAAGGAGAAGGAGGTCTTGGGTCTGGAGATTGGATGACCCATTAGAATAAATTACGGACTAGAACGGGTTTGAAAGGAAGCGTGAGACAGACCGATAACCTACTAGTGGAGGTGGAAGAGGGCAGACACACGTCTGAGAGAACTCTGCAGTAAGCAGAGAGGGGCAGGAACCTGTCAGGAGAGAAGCAGGGACAGACTTTCATTCCTGGGCAGACTCTAGTCCAAAAGGAACTGTGCCTGAGGCCATGAGAGGACGAGGCAAGTACCCAGCTAATGAAATAGGCTGCTAAGGCTAGGGCTTAGTTCAGAGCTGTGCGGACAGATTTCAGAACTGGGGCCCAGTGTCTTAGTCAGATCATCAGCAAGGTTGGCTTATGCTGAGTCTAGAATCTGTTAGTCTTGTAGTCTTTTTCTTTCCTCCAGCCCATTAACAGGCTCTGGTGTAAGACTGTAGCTAGCAGGTGCATTTAAGGAGTCAGGCTCGTGGTTGTGGGAGGCAGATGGGAGCAGTGCCCAGAATTTGAGAGAATTAAAAGCAACCATTCAATTAAATTTAGAATGGATCCGAAGTAAGCGATGAAAGCTAACAAGTCCAAGGTCGGTGAGACTTGACTTGCTTCCTGGTTCTCTACATTAATATTGCTAAGGAATGAAGCTGCCTATTATTAGAGTCTTTGGTCAACATATAGAGAATATGGCTAAGCCTGGAGACCAATGTTGACAGCACCTGAGCATTTGGGTCCCCTTGCTGGGCTAAGACTTTGATGGGGGTAGATGCATGCTTCATAAGAAACGATGAGACATTTGAATTGTAGGATCTTCTCACCTCCCCCTCATTCTCTGTTCTAGCAGCAACTTTCTGAATGCAGTTTGACTTTTCTTGCCTACCACACACACAAATGGAATACTCTGGCACTGTGGCAGTCATGTGCTTATGTTAATTTTATGATTGAAATGTAGGGGTGGAGTCTAGCCTGTTAATCTGGAGAATGCCATTGATTAGCCAATGACACCTCTGTGTGGGCATGGCTTTCTCCTGATATGTCTGGGAAATCACGCGATATTTCCCATGTGGAGATGAGAAGCTATCTTTGCCCTGATGGAGCCAGACCTCTGAAGCTGGAAAGGTCACATGGGGACCCTGTCAGCGATGAATTGCTTCTGCCACCACTGGATGCTGTTGATGAATCCTGAGCCCTGGAAGTGAGAAGCCATGGGGAGACCTCTGCCAGCGCCGGGATTCTGCACCCACTGACCTGTAACTTCGTGAGTTGGAAGGAGACTTTATAGACTGGTATCAGGCATATGGGCTAATATCGGACTTATGCCTTTGAACTGGACTGGGTTGGGATGCTTTCTCAATGTTCCATTCCTTTTGTATATAAACCATTCCCCTATATCCATATGTGAGTCTATGAAATTTGTTCCTCTAGTTCACCTGGACTAACACAGGCACCAAAGGAAATGCCATATTTATTATCAATTTATACATTGACTTCCTGTATGTCCATTGGTCTCTATGAACTGGTTTAGTGCAAATTTGTAATTTAAAGATGAACTTTGTCTTGACATCAAAATCAGCTTTCTGAGTTGCATAAAACTCCCTCTAATGGGTGTGCCTTCTGGAGGAAGATAATGACAACCGGGTGGTAGATGTGCTATAAAAAGGCTGTGTAACCATGCAGAGGTGCTGGCCATCACCTTTCAAAAGGGTATTGTCTGAAGAGGAACTTGAAGGACTTTATAAGTGTTTGGGTGATTTAGGGAGAAGAGAAGAGGTAAGAATGCAAGAATTTCAATAAGAGTCGAGTGGGAGGTGTGAAGGTGAATATAGAAAGCTTAAAAAAAGTTCTTTCAAAAAGTTGGCTCCCAAGGCAAAATAAAGCGAAACAGGGAGGTAGTTCCAAACCCCAACCAAACTCCCTCATGTGAAGTTGATGTTGACACACAGTTACCTTAAAGGACAGAATGAAACTGCCACTTTGTGTCTCTGAGCCTGTACAATTTTGTGGAAGCAGACAGTCTCATCTTTCCCCCTGACAAGCTGCTGGTGGTTTCAAACTGCTGACCTGGCAGTTATCAGTCCAGTGTGCAATTGACCACGTGACCAAGCTTCCTTTGAGGATGGTCGTAAGAGAGTACGTGTTTTATTCCCAGAGGTTTTGACACGATAGGCCCTCAGCAATGCTTCAAGTTCTTGTTTTCTCTACTCAAGTTCTCCCTAACACAAGAACACTTGGTTCTGATACCTGGCACACTTCAATACCTTTCTGACTTATCGGGAAGACAAAATGGTTGCATAAGCAAATGTGGTGAAGAGAGCAGATGGTGCCTGGCTATCAAGAGAGCAGATGGTGCCTGACTATCAAAAGATGAAGCACTGGGGGTTTTAAAGGCTTGAAGTCAAACAAACAGCTATTTAGCAGGAAAGCAAATAAGCCTACCTGTCTGATCATGGTTGGATAAAATATCCAAACCAATCAACTATATCGGTGTGAAAGTGGGGGGGGGGGTTGGAGTGGAGACCCAATGCCCATCTGTAGATAATTGGATATCCACTTACAGAAGTGATTTAAAGAAGGAATGATTCAACAAAGGTGTAGTATAGCACTATCCAATCACACATCATTCCTCTAGTTCGTGAATACTTCGTCCTCCCCACTACCGTGACCTAGTTCTAACTTACAAATCTGGGTAGACTAGAGAACACACATAGGCACAGAGAAGAGCTCTTGACAGGAAATTCAGGAAAGACAAATCCCTCAGGAACAGTAATGGGAGTAGCCATATCATGAAGCTAGGGGGATGAACAGGGAGGGGGAAGGGTAAGAAAAGGAGAACCCATCATAAGATTGGATATGTGGCCCCCCACCCCCTTCAAGGGGATGGATCATGGAAATGTGGATAAAGGGAGACAAAGGACAGTTTACGATATAAAATAACAATAACAATATAATTGATCAAGGATACAAGAGGGTGGGATGGGGGTAGGGAGGGAAAGAAGAGTTTAGATCAAGGGCTCAAGCAGAAAATGTCTTAGAAATAAAGATTGCAATGCATGTACAGACGTGCTTAATACAATTGATGTATGTGGAATATTATATGAGCTGTAAGAGCCCCCACTTAAAATGATGGGGGTGGGGGTGGGGAGCTCTTGCTTTCTCTTCCTCTGGACTGGAGGATGAGTTTATCTCTCCTCTTTGAGACGTGCTTTCTGATGGTTTAGACAGTGATGGTGGGAAGGACCATCTCCAGATCCTTATATCTTCTTGGTCTCAGAATACTCTATGCTGTCCAGTGGTTTGTCCCTTGCTTCTCCCCCTCCAACACTTCATACTAAAGACTATATTAGCATTTATTAGCTCTCCTAGGTTGTTGACTAAGTATATGAGAATTTTCATTTCTTTCTTCCCTAATTCAAGAAAAAAAATCTCACTGAAATGAACCTAGAAAAGATTTAGAAACCAAGCTTGCCCTTCCCGTGATTTTGGGTTTTGTGACGTCCATATGACTGGTTGGTTGTCACTGCTTGCTTTATTTGCTAAAACAATTGAATCCTTTAAAAATGTGTAAAAGAATAATGCTATTGTCCTTGGTCCAGATGAGTCTGACTCATAAGACAGAGTAGAACTTCCCTATAAAATTTCACTGGCTAGAATCTATATGGATATAGATTGCCTGTCTTTTCTCCCACAGAGTCATGGGTAGATTTGAACCACTGACTGACTTTCTGCCTCATCATTGAGTGACTAACCATATGGCCCACTAGGACTCTTTGAAGACACAATAGGTCAGCATACTTACAAAGCACCTGCACTATAGATCTCAGTGCCTCAACATACTCTCTGCGGGAGAGTCGGAAACTCTAGATCCTACTTTGGAAATGTGTAATTTTTCATTACTGGCATTCACACAGAGACTGTGTTGAGGAATAGAGTTGGATGATGCATAAAGGCCAATTGTTTCTAGAAATCCACTGGGTCAGATTTCCTCATGTTAGAATTTACTGGTCAACAGCAAACCATCATTTTTGTTTTTGTTTTCAGGACCACCATTGGCCATAATAACATGGAGGAAATGAACAATCCCATCTCTACAGATCCATTTGAGGGGAACAGTTAAGTCATAAACCAATAGGTGGACTACTCCATTGGGCCAATCCACTCAAAGTGGATCTTCCTTCCTCGAATATCTTAACAAGTAATTAGAAGCAAGTCTGTGTCCCCATCTCATTCCACATTTTGACATTGATTGACTCTCCATTCACTTGCCATTTTGGATATCAACTACCCTCTTGGTACTAAGGCAGAGAGTAGGCCCAGGAAGGCAATAGAAAGAAGATCCTGCAAGCCTTTTGTTTTTCATTTTTACTCAAAGGTCACAGAATAAGTCACGGCACAACTTTTCCATCCCAGGGGTCCTTGTAAGATGCTATACATTGAATACAAAGTGAGAACACAGAATCAAGATCTTGAACTCGTTTTAACAGGGAAAAATATTACAAAGTTGGGTTCTTTACACAAAGCCACCTGCCTTTTTCTTTTACAAAAAGCATTTTAGAGTTCATTGGAGATTAAGTTTTCACATCACTGTCCGTCAGACAGGCAAGACTGGGTGAAGCTGTACCATTAGCTGGGGCAGGTAATTGTGTGTTTATACATGGCACTCAGTTTATGAAAATAGAAATCTCCTGCTTTGCAGCTCTTATTAACTCTTATTACCCAACAAGATAAATTTATCAATTGGCTTTAGCTGTGGATGACTATTTATCAATGCTCTTGCTTTTCTTCTGACTCAAGCCACAGATGTAATTGAAAATGAGGATTAGAAATCACTGTCAACTTAAGTAACTCTGGTTTTGCTTCTGATAAAGGTTATTGTATAATTAGCGGATTCACAAAACACTGCAAGTCTGGTATATATGTAAAAAAAACCACGCTTTGGAAACAAGTGACTACTGAAATACGAATAGATACCCAATATAAGCACAAGTAGGGGAATTCATTAAGTGTTGGCTAAAAGCATTTGATATAACACTACCTATCATTAACCAGATTTTTTCATGAATAAACCCAAATGACAAATGATAATTACCTGTGAGATATGTGGCATGACAAATCTGAAAGCATGTGACACCTTAAAAATTATAAAAAAAAATTTATTACAGAATTTCAGGGGGCAGTGGGGTTTGGTTGTTGTTGTTTTCTTTTCCCAGAAGGTTTGTTGCTTTACAAAAGCTCATGATTTTTCATCCCTAGTTCATCTCCTGGGAAGTGTCATAATTAAGGTCTCAAGGTCTTAATAGTCTGGCCCAGCCTCCAGAAGACAGTAAGCCATTTATGGTGTTAGGGCATCAATTTAATAACATAAAAAGGACTGGTCCAAAAAAATCTTCCTCCATTTCCATATAATTGCCACTTCTGCTTGTAGAAAACAGAGGTTACTTTATGGTAGGTCTATTTCCAGCCAAAGCTGCTAATGTTCTAGGACTTTTCATATTCTGTGTATCATTTGATATGTATTATCATAAAACTTTTAGATATTTCAAACACTTCAGCAGTTTTATGTATTGAATTTGTTATTAAATGTCATTGTGTCACTTTATGTGGTCCAATTTAGAGAAAGTCAGCAGTCAACCAAAGAGATGGGAAACATTTATAATTTGACCCCAACTAAATTCAAGGGTAATCTAAGGCTTAGGTAAAATGAATTTATAAATTCTCAGATGCTCTTCATAAAAGTGAAGACAAAACAAAAGAAAATAAAACAAAGCAATGCACGAAAAAAGAGAAAATCTAAGACAAAAATCGTAAAGCAAGCAAAAATTTTACTGATTAATCACTTAGTAACCATTCACTGGGTTTATTGAATATGAAAATATTAGAAAGGTGTCATGTGGTAGTATAATCTTTTCTATATTCTGTACTCCTTTGAAGGCCATTTCAAATGCCCCTTCCTCTACTTCCTAAGCAGAACAGGTGGAGTGGGTCTCCAGGTTGACTGGCAGGCACAAGGCCAGCAATCTGGAACCACCAGCTGCTCTGCTGGTGAAAGATGAGCCTTCCTAACTGCATAGAGAGTTACAGGGTGGTGATGAGTGGGAACTGCCCTGATGGCAGTGAGAGAGAATGTGAGAAAGGGCTATGCTCTTGGACACCCCTCGGGCCAGTCTCCTGTGTTCTCCAAGGTCACAAGGTGTCAGAATGGACTCCAGGGCAGTGAATTTCGATCTGGTTTTTCAGCTCATGTCAAGATGACAACCTAGTAAATCCAGTGGAGCTATCTCTGCTGGGTCCTAGAGGGTTGTTGTGGGGCAAAATTGACTGGGCAGCCAACTACCACAACCTCCAGACGACCACTCTATTCTGCTCCCATTGGGGTTTCTCATACCACTTCATGGGACATTTCTTTCTTTCTTTTTAAAAAAAATTTTTTGGGGGTCTCATACAACTCTTATCACAGTTCTACCATCCATCCATCCATCCATCCATCCATCCATCCATCCATCCATTATATCAAGCATATTTGTACATTTGTTGCCATCAACATTTTCATAACTGTCTTTGTACTTGAGCCCTTAGTATCAGCTCCTCAATTTTTTCCTCCCTCCCCCACTCTCCCTCCTTGGTAATTGATAAATTATTATTATTATTTCCATGTCTTCCACCTACCGCTGTTTCCCTTCACCCACTTTTCTGTTATCCATCTTCTTGGACGGAGGTTATAGATAGGTCATTAGGATCCGTTCCCTTTATCTCCCTCTACCTTCCTCTTCCCCTCCTGGTATGGCTACTCTCAATATTGGTCCTGAGGAGTTTATCTGTAGGGACATTTTTTTATCTAATTTTCCCCACATAAACTAAGATCATAGATAACAACAATATGGATGCGCACATCATTCTTTGCCAAATGTCTAAGGTATAGCAGGAGACCTTGGAGCACAGTGGTTAAGTCCCTGCTTTCTGATAGGTCAGTAGCTCTAATCCATGGTGGCTCTGAAGGAGAAAGCTAAAACTCTGCTTCCCTGAAGAATGACAGCCCCCGAAGCCCTGGGAAGCAGTTCTATTCTGACCTTGAGGGCTCTTGTGAGTCAGAATCAACTTGATGACAAAGTATTTTGGCTTGGGTTTGGGTTTTCTTCATGAGGTACAGCATTAAAAAAGAGTCCTGGTGGTGGTGTTGAGGATGTGTTCAGCTACTAATCACAAGGTTAGTGGTTCAAACCCACCAACTTGCTCAGAGGGAGAAAGGCTGTTTGCTTCTATAAACATTTACAGTCTTGGGAAGCCTATAGAAAGTCACTATGTGTCTGAATTGACTAGAGATCAGTGGGTTTGAATTTGGGGTTTAGCATGTTGAGTGGGGCAAAATGATAATTTTTGAAAGAAGAGGTAGTTTTTATAACTTTAGGATTTAATGGTTTCAAATGCTGCCTCATCATTGCGTAAGAGTGAGAACAAATCTGATTGGATCATTCCTCATAACAGCTGGCTAAATTGTTTAGTGTCTACAGAGCAAAGTCTAAATTTAGTAATAAGGCAAATCCAGGAATTTTTACAATACTGAATCTGAGAGCCTTTCCAGCTGAATCTTTGCAGACAGAAGTGCTCTTTCCTTTCTAAAAGCTCCTTTAGCTACAAAAACCTTCCTCTCTTGGAGGTTGGACTGTAGTGTCTTGTATTAAGAATACTTAAGAATATGTATTATCTTCTCAATATAAACCTAACCTTATCCCCATTCTGTTAATATGATTCTGATTTATAAACATGATCCAGGAGCCCTGGTGTCATAAGTGGGATAGGCCAGCTGCAAGGTCAGCAGTTTGAAACCACCAGCTGCTTGATGGGAGAAAGATGAGAGCTTCTACTCCTGTCAAGAGTGACACTCAGAAACCCTCAGGGACAATTCTACCTGTAGGGTCACTATGACTTAGAACCCACTTAGTGTCAGTGAATTTATTTTTTATCTCTCCTTTTAAAGTAAACCGGCAATCTTGTCATTCATGGAAAAAGCAGACACAACCTCAGTGGGACAGTACTCACACGTGTCCATGCCACCATTCATTTTTGGAAGGGGGTTCCCTTTTCCCAGTTGCCCCTATTTCCACCTCTCCCTATTGTCTTCTCTGCTTGTTGTCTCACGCTTTCAAATTCCCCTCTGTGCTCTCCTTTGAGCTGAGGATTTTACAAGGCACACTTTAGACTCAGGTTCCAGACCAGTCATGCTTTCCTTATGAAGAGCATTGCCATTCTCCAAAAAAAGACACATATTTTAAAAGTGAAGTTGAGCCATTTTCTATGATAAGCCAAGTTGCTGTGGAAAAAAACCCCACTACTACGCCCATCGAGGTGAGGCTTCAGAGGAAATCTATCATCTGGGGTGACTCCTGTTTTGCTTCAGAAGTGAGGTTGCTTTGAGTTTCCATTGACTCAGTCAGATAACAATGGGCCCACATTTGACAGTGATATATGAAGATTTTCAAGTTTCTTCATGCTGCCTAGGGAGCCCAAAGCAGGGATGCAACAGGTAGTGAGACAACGAAGCTCAGGAGTGTGAGTGGGGCAGGGAGTAGTGGAGTCACTGACCCCTGAATTTTCCTGATCCAGAGTGCCTCTTGAATTGATCATAACAACATTTTGCCACCGTCCCACAGAATGAAGACAAAGGAAAGAATTCCTGTGAAGACATAAGCTAATTTCCTTTTTTTATTTCTAAAGTTTAATTTCAGCCCTAAGTATGCATTTTCCTTATGTCACACAAATCACACCTATATCTTTTAGAAATGGGCTATTCCGAGGGGAAAAGGATAGGTTAAGATCTTATTCTTTGTTTAAGCAATCACAATTACCCTTACCATTTAAAGAGGATCACTAAAGAAATTAGTTTCCCATGGGCAGAGGGGTTAAAGCGACGTGTTAGCTGGGGAAATGGACAACGTGATTTCACATTTTGAAAAATCACATTCTGACCTCATTCTAAATATGAGCCATCAGTAAATTAAATTAGCGATGCATTCCACTGGTGACCGATTTGCTGACAAAAGGTAGACGGAATTGAAAGGGACCCACAGGGTTTGGATCTGTTTGTTTCATAGCAGATGAACTGCTGGGTGGGTGGGGTGGGGTGTGAGTTTGGAGAGAGGAATATTCACATTTGCCTTGGTCATGAGCTTTTCGACCCTTATTCGTGTGTGTGGTATTTGCAAAATATTTGCAAAATTTGGCGTCACTGGAAGTCAGATCAGCATGTTGGGAAAGTTTGTTTCTAAGGACGTTGTAGCTGAGGCCCAGACAAGGCTGTAGGCATCTTGGTTATGAGGAAGTGGCCTCTGTGGTCACCAGTGTGGGCACCATTTTGGCAGGTTGAGGATGATGAGGACTGTCTGCTGGCCAGCTTGTCTGCATAGAAGAGAACGAGAAAGGAGGATGGAGACAGTCTTCCTCTTTTCCTCGGTGTTACTACTCAGGGAACATAGGTCTGTTGACATAGGTCGTCATGAGAGTCCTTTGTGTGGGCAATGATGGTGGGAGAGAAGATGAGAGGCATGCAGACCGGGAACTCTGGGGCAGGGGAAGTCCTCCCAGGGGACTCCGTGGCATCTTGGCAATGCTTTTTGGTAAGTTCTGCCACCAAACGGAGCTGTATTCAGATATTTTCCAAGGTTAGAGTAAAAACTGCTTTAATTAAGAATTCATTTTTCTTATTACATAATTGGTCAGATTTGGAATTGTTGACTAGAGATTAGGAAGGAGAGGTAAGTGCAAAGAAGTGTTTCAAGTGTTTATATTCTGGAGTGAACGTCTACTGCTCCCCTGCCCTTTCTCCATTGAAATATGCCCATTTTGGATGCATTTCCAATTAATAGATGCTCATCTAAGTTTGAGGTGAACACATCGTCACTGAGGGAGAGAATTTTCACTTTTCAGAAGAGGAATGTTTGGAGAATCCTAATTAACCCTCTCTTGGAAGCAACCCCCTGGCTGTGACTTTTGAGAATTTCTCACTCCTGGAGGAGGAGAGGTTTTGTTTGTTTGTTTGTTTTGTTTTGTCTTTTTCTGTGTAGCATATTAGCAAACCAAATTGGCAGCACTTCTAAACTTTTTCTGAATCTACTTGATCATTAATAACACTGTTGTCTTGACCTCAGATGGATTTCTGTGTTATTGCATTCAAGTGTTTCACAGCTACCATAAAAGCATCTTAATTTTGGCCCATGGAGGTCCCTTACTTAGCAACATGACTGTGTTTGACTCACACCTTTACATGGAGTTTTGCTGTGAAGGCTTTCTATTAATGCAGAATGCACTGTCAAATGCAGTGAAGACCGTCCTGGATTGGAAATGGAATAATGCAAGACCAGACTCGATATTCTTACTTTTCTAAAGGATTCAGAGGGTGTGACTTATGCACTTGGCTGTAGACAGGAACAGGTCAGAGAAGAAGGTAAAAATGGATGCCATTGACATATAAGAAGTTAGTCCTCCAGTAATTTGAAGATGAGAACTTGGCTTCCTATTGATCTGATAGAAAACCCCTGTGTTAGTCCAGGTAGACTAGTGAAACAAATCCAAGGAGACACTCGGATGTGTATAAAAAAGAGCTTTATATAAGGAGCAATTGACTATTGGAAAACATCCCAGCTCATTCTAGCTCAAGTCCCTAAGTCCAGTATTAGCTCCTATGTCCAATGCCAATCTATAACTTTCTCTTCAGACTCACGAAACACATGCAATAATGCTGAATGCAGGATGATTACAGGCCAGTGGGTTGTGGATTCTGTGGTGCTGTACATATCCCAGCTCTGGCAGGGGTCTCCACATGGCTCCTCCAGCTCCAGGGCTTTAGTGTGGTTCCATGTGTCTTGTTAGCTGCAATGTTTTCCAAGGAGTGAGTGTAGAGAGAGATTGTCTCCCACCTCCAGGGAGGCATACTGGAGTTCCCAACATCCTCAGGAGAAGGCCATGCCCACACAGAGGCTTCATGGGCTTTGACCTGATTGACTGGCTAGACTCTACCCCTTCACTCTTAGTTCTCTCAAATTGACAATAGATTATGTAACTACTACACACACCTAGGCCGAAAAGCAAGTTTTATACAAAAACTGGTATGTTTGATCTTTTTCTAATGTCATATAGGTAGATTTCCAGAAAGTCCCAGACAGATGTTTAAAATACCCAGAGGTAGATTATCAAGGCAAAATATCATAATTATTTTAAAATATTTCTTTGTCCTTTATGTTGAGACACTCAGTGAAATTTGAACCAATAGAAAACATGTCTACTGCTTTCAGAGGGAGTGAGGACGAGATGGCTGGAAGCACAGAGGAAACTTTTCCTCCAGGTTCATTCTTCGTATTCCATGCTCCACTTCCCACACCAATAGTCACTACTGTCCTTTGAGCCTTCATCGTATGTTGCCAGGACTATCTTACTAGTCTACTGCCCTCTAGAGTCAACCCACAAGTCATTAGACCCTTTGGTTCACATCCTAATGAATTGTGTTTTTCTGTTAATAGTTTTCACTGAATGACTTTACATTGCTAATGAAGAACCATCCAGTCTCTTATTGGGACATTCATGGGCTTCCAAAATCTCTTCTCCAGTTGTCTTTTGCAAATAATGAATCTATTTTTAAGAATTAAGGACCCCTGGTGGTTCAGTAGGATAAGCATTGGGCTGCTAGCCAAAGACAGGAAATTCAAGCCCACCAACTGCTTTATAGGAGAACTTTACTTCTTCACTAACTATTGATAACCTTGGAAGTGCTGCTATTCTGCCTTTAAGGTTGTCAATGGGTCAGCATCAACTCGATGACAATGAGTTGGGTTTGAGTCTATTATCCATACCAGAGGGTTGGAATGGCTCCATGATTTGGGTTTTTTTTTCCCCTCCTTCTTTTTCTATGTTCCTTGTGGTTCACCCTAACAAATCCACTCTTTGGGCTTCTGGGTTGAAATTTCTTAGGACTCAGCGTCAATACCACCTTTTCCATGAAGCCTGGTATGATCTCTTTCCATCCAGATGTACTCTTCCTCTGGGAAGCTCCCATAGATGGCCTTCTTTTCCCCTAGAGGTGAAGAACGATATTCTGTTTTGTATTATAGTCACTTTTTCTCTCTCTTCCTAGGAATATAATAAAACACAGAGATGTATGTAACTGGTCAGGTAATTCTTGACCTAATTCTTGCCTCTACTATGTAGCAACCTTTTGTCATGGCACTTCTAAGTAAGCACTGGTCTGCTAACTGCAGGATGGAGGGTTCAAAGACACCAGCTGCTTCTTTAGAGATAGGTGAGGTTATTATTTCATAAAGTTTTATAACCTTGAAACCTTATTTATGGTCACTATGAGTCAGAATTGAATTGAGGGCAGTGAGTTTTTATTTGTTTTGCTTGTTTTCCTTATAGCAAATTACTCACCCGTCTTTGATTTCTCATCTGTAAAATAGAGGTAATAGTTTTGAGAATTAAGTAAAATCATCTGAGTATTGCTGTTAGCATTGGGCTTGGCAGAAAACAAGCACCCAGTAAGTTTTATAACTTGTGTAGCTCAACTCCACAAGATCTCTTCATTCTTTCCCACAGGAACAGGTCTAACTTGTCCTATCACTTTGGCATGAGTGGGAATTGACTTGATGTCAGGAACGTTAAGTTCCTTCTGCCTTTGACTCATTGAGTTTGAAGTGACTTGACAGTGTATCTGGTTTTCTTCATTCTTTGAATCTCTTGGGTTTTCAAAATGTGCTTGTGAAGTAATTGAATTAGCAATTGGTCTTATAAGTAGCTCAGTGATCATGGCTGTATCATGTGTGTATTGTTGTATGCAAAAGTGAACCTACAGCTGCATATTTTGGGATAGAAAATGTTTTAGAATGAGAGTTGAATGATCAGAAAAATTAACCTGTTTTATCACATCTATCTTTGAAAATTAATATCGAGTATTGTTATTTTTTAAAAAGGTCATCCAGCTATATATTATCTTACATACTCTCCCCGTGTTTGAATATTAATAGTAAAATTCACACAGACTAGGAAGTATGAGACAAATATAAGTAGTCAACATTGACATAGACTTTTAGAGAAGCTGATCTGAGGGCAGTGGGTGTGCTTGTATTTTACATGGAAAGAAAGCTGAGCCTCAGGGAGGACAAGACTTTTGGAAGCCCCAGAGAAATCACAGCTCAGGCAGAAATAGACGCAGGTCTCCTGACGCAGCCTACTTCTATAATGAAGCTGAGCAAAACACACCTTCCACTTTGTTCTCTTTTGAAAAACAAGAAGGTCTTGTTAAAAAAATACTCATTAATTTTCACCAGTGGGAGGAATATCTGGTCCTGCTCTGTGAACGCAAGAGAAGATGTGGTGTCAAAAATGGTTGTCACATGGCAAGTTCTTGCCAGAAAGTTAATAGAGATGAAAATATGACAAAAAACAGCCACAGGGACTCATGGGGTGAGCGCTGAAATCATCTTAAATCGAGATGCCATTTTACGGACTCTGATTCTAATTAGGCCTCCATCTCCACCTGCCTTACCCCCACCCTCATTTAGCAATCACACTGTAACTGGAATTCCCCAAGAGTTCAATGGTTGATTTGGGGTAACTTGGTCATGAGGCCTTTGTTAGACAGGGTTCTCTAGAGAAACAAAACAAGGACACTTATGATTATATAAATATATACAGCACAAAAGAATATAACAGCAAATTAGTCTACACAGTGTTAGGACTCAATTCAACTCAGTTCTGTGAAACAGTTAATATACTGGAAGTCCTTCAACTCACGAGGTCTTCTAGGCCCGAGGTCAAGGAAGCAGACAACTCTTTCATAGAACAATGCAGGAAGTCCGGCCAGAGGCCATAAACAACAGGGTGGGTCATCAGCAGTCAGCCAGATGACAGGATCCAACAGTCCCCAGCTCAAGTAATGTATACACGAGCAGTGTGGCAAACAGGTCTTGAAGGAACCTCAAGCTCTAGCAACACAATCCGCGGGTTGTGTAGCTCACAAGTTGAGACAGAGAATTAGTTAAGGCAATTGCACACTGGTCAGATCACCAGAGAGCGAGAGAGAGAGAGAAAGAAAGAAAGAGAGATCTCCAAGCTATTTATCTCTTTGCCCTCCAACAAAACTGTGACCTTATTAATCTCATATGTTCTTATTCGCTGGGTTGGCACAATAAGCCAGCCATATCACAAGGCCTTTCTTCTCAATCCACTTCTAGGTGGGTTGAAGCCATAAGCGCCTTAACCTTTTGCTTCATGAAGGATTTCACAAGAGATCCAGAGATCTAACCCTGCGCCCTCACTGAGAATAATTAAAAAACAAAAACAAAAACAGAGAAGTCCAATTATTTCAAGAAGCTGAGAGACTGTCATCATATGTTGCCATGTGGTGGGTGTGGGCATGAGGTGGGAAGTTACACTGCTAGGGAGGCCAAGTCCTGTCACCTGTCAGCTGTGAGTGCCTAGAATGGTGACCTAACAACCCTATACCTGAGTTTTCTTAGATGTCAAAAGGGGAAATAGTACTTGCAGAGATGAAGTGAGGATACAATGATTTAATGTTGAATAACATATTTAAAATTGAGGTGAGCTCATTGGTCAATATTAGCTGTTTTGTCAGCCCAAAAGACACACTTCTCCACCCCCCCCCCCCCAAAAAAAAAAGTCAGGGGAAAATGAGGGTGCGTCTTATGGCCTGAAGGTGTGGTACCCCAGAACATTTGTTTATGGTCCCATGCACTGGCTTACTGTCCACTGCTGTTTGCATGCTGTGGATTGCTGTGTGTTCAAGGGAAGTCCTGCCTCCTGCAGTCTCAATGTCAGTCCACATGGTCAGCATAGTGTATGTCTCCCCTCATTTCTTAATGAAAGTGATGATGGTTCTTAACACCACTATTGAGTTTACACTGTTAAATATTACCATATTTTGCTTTATTTTAATAAATATTTTAGTATACTGATACTATTTGGTTTAGAATAGGTTTTTCCCCCCTGTTTTCATGCTCTAAAAACTAGGTGTGCCTTATGTTAAGGTGCGCTAATGGTCTGAAAAATATGGTAGTTAACCGAAGATGGAAAAAGGCATAGCATGCAGATATTTAAAAAATTAGTTTCAGAACATGGCAGTCCTGAGGGAGTACCAAAAACATTTTGGAGTCAGAATGTGGCACCCCATCAAACTCGACTGGGAAACACCCCTAACGGTCAACAACCAGACCTTGAACTATTTACAGGCTTTAAAAAAATTTGATCGTTGTTTTTGTTGTTGTTGTTTTGGTTTTTGTTGCTTAAGAGTGAGACAAGAGGAAAATAAAAAGAAATAGAGGAAAGAACTAGGAGGCAAAGGACATTTAGACAGGTCTGAATACTGGTATGTCCTTATGTAAATATATTTATATATGATAATGGGGAAATAGATCTATGTGCATTTATTTATAAGTTTAGTATTAAGGTAGCAGATGGGAATTGGACCTCCAGTCAAGTGCTTCCTCAATGAAAGAACACTGTGTTCTATTAAACTGTCATTTCATGATGCTCACCATCCCAACATGATCGCTGAAGACAAATGTGGGCATAAGTAAATGTGGTGAAGAAAGCTGATGATGCCTGGCTTCAAAAAATATAGTGCCTGGGGTCTTAAAGTCTTGAAAGTAAACAAGGAGCCATCTAGCCCAGAAGCAACAAAGTCCACATGGAGGAAGCACACCAGCCTCTGTGATCATGAGGTTCCAAGGGGTTTGGGGATCAGGCATCAAGGAACAAAAAAAATTATATCATTGTGAATGAGGGGGAGTTCAGGTTGGGGACCCAAAACCCATCTGTAGGCAACTGGACCTCCCCTTATAGAACAGTCATGGGCAGGAGATGAGCCAGCGAGGGTATAGTGTAGCAATGATAAAACATACAACTTTTCCCTAGTTCTTAAATGCTTCCTCTTCTCTCTCCCCAATCCTCCATCAAGATCCCAATTCTCCCTTTACAAATCTGGCTAGACAAGAGGATGTAAACTGGTATAGAACTGGAAACACAGGGAATTCAGAACAGATGATCCCTTCAGGTTTAGTCGTGAGAGTGGTGATGCTGGGAGAGTTGTGGGAAAGTGCCATAGAAAGGGGGAGCTGATTACAAGAATCTACATATAGTCTCCTCCTTGGGGGATGGACAACAGAGAAGTGAGTGAAGGGAGATGTTGGATAGTGTAAGATATGGCAGAGTAAAAATAATTTATAAGGTTTCATGAGAGGGGGCAAGGAGGGAGGGAAAAAATCAAGGAGCTGATACCAAGGGATTGAGTAGAAAGCAAATGTTTTGAGAATGATGAGGGCAACAAATGTAAAAATGTGGTTGACACAATGGTTATATGTATGGGTTGTGAAAAGAATTCACAACCACAAACCTCTAATCAAATGATTTAAAAATTATTTTCTTTAGTATAACAAATATAGAATAGCAGCACCCTCCCTCTTCAATATGCCATACACTGACATATTTCCCTCTGAAGAAAGGAAATGAGGCCATGCTTGGTGTATGTCCAACTTTCTGAGGATAGCATGGTATTGAGGAGAAGACAAGGAGACCAAGGTAGAGTGGAGGATGAGAGGGACTGAGTGACATTGGTGCTTTGAATGGGTAGAGAGGTGGGCAAGAAATATGGTTTCCAAACGCAGGGAAGATTTCCTCCCAACAAAACCTTTCTGTTTTCACCCACACTGGGTTGTCTTTTCTTTGAGCTAATCATGGACATTGCCAAACACCTCTAAAATGAAGGCGTTTGGTGATGGGGTCGGGGATAATATCAAGTCATTAACATAGTGACATGACTCCTGAAGTCGTGTATTTTTCCTGGATTCTGGAAGACAAAAGAAAGCTCATTTTTTCTAAGGGACTCATTGAGTGCTGAAATAATAGACAAAAGAATGTGCCAGAGTTCTTCCTCACCGACACCTCAATTTTGCCTTCTGTTTTCCGAGAACTGCTGAGCCGAGAGAGATCAGGCCCTTGTCATACAGATCTCCTCCACCTCCTAAATGCTGACAGAGATGGCTTACAAAGGGCTTCCTCTGCCCAAGCCTTGGCCACCACCAAGCATCTGAGGACAGGATGGCAGCTTCTGAAGCCTCAGGGCACCAGCCATTGTGGGAGGTAAAATAATCCTAAGTGGTTGAGAGGAATGCATTGTTTCACATGCATGCTACGAGCATGTTATCTGTGGAATAAATTCTTGGAGCTGCTTTATGAAGCACAAGAGTGGTATTTTACTTACCACAAAGGATTAGACACTGAGACTCTTTTTATGTATTCATCCTTACAGTAAATTTAGGAATTGTTAAGTCAATGCATGTTTTAAATTAAAAGTTGAAAGCACAGGCTTCTTGGATGAAATACTGAAATACTGTATGTCAGGCTTGATCAAGAATTGGAATTGTATGGAGATATTTAGTAACATCTGGTAATGTGTTATTAATAAGCTTGTAGAAATGAATCAACAATTTCAACCGAGGACAAACAATTTGCATAAAATACTCAATAAGAAAGACTGCATAATATACATTTTCAACATAGCTAGTAATTGTGCAATCCAAACATTTTAAAACATTCTAACCAACCAGGAAATGTATACATTGTTGAAGACTAGATTGCATTTGTAAATGAGAAAAATCTATTTTTTGAACATTATGTTTATTGTATCTTGCAAACAAACTGCAATATTAACTGTGGCACACACAGATGCAAGTAACATAAATAAATCAGTTGTAAGTCTTCTTGAAGAGACACAGTTGTTCTCTTGCACAGGAAAAAGAAAAGGGAATGGATGCACAGTTAATAATGTAGCCCAGACTTCTTTCCAAACTTATACCTTAGAAAACAAGCAAAATCTGAGTTCAGAGATTTTTAAAAATGGGTTACTTTCACAGGACTGTGTGTATCTTCAGTTCCTTTCTATTTGAAAGTAACTTTGAGCAGCAGGAGTAAAAAGATGTGAACACGCTGTGAAGAAGTTAAATGGGTGGCCCTGGAGTTAGACCAGTGGACTTGTTTCACACTATTCCAGCCTTGAGGCTTAAGGTGTGCCTGAATGAAACCAGACTATTTGCATTTGCCTCCTACGCATGCAAAAGCTGGGCAATGAATGAAGAATACCCAAGAAGAATCGATGCACTTAAATTATCGTGCTGATGAACACTGTATATACCATGGACTACTAGAGGAAGGAATAAATGTGTCTTGGAAGAAGTAGGATCAAAATGATCCTTAGAAGCAAGGATGATGGGCAAGGACATGTTCTCTGAAGACACCAGCTCCTAGAGAAAGATATCATTCTGGGTAGAATAGAAAGTTCAGAGAAAAAAGAGGAAGACTCTTCAACACAATGGTTGTAAGGATGGCGTAGAAGTGGGTAGTGTTTCCTTTTGTTGCTAGGAACAACTCCATCGGGGTGCTAAAGAGCTGGATAGAACTTCGTGGCATCTAAGAACAGTCCCAACTAGGTGGTCAGTGTCTTCAAGTTGAGAGCTTGACATGGACTGTGGTGGAAGTCTTGACTCCACAGAAAACAACAAATGCAAAAAACTAGGACTTGGGTCCCGTCCCTTTACAACTCCCCAAGAATTGGTGGTCAAACATTTACAGGTTTATGGGCAGATCCTTAAACTTCTTTGTTCATCCTTTTCCTCATCTCTGAAACAAGGACCAATAACATTTCAGCCCTACATAAGTCTGTTGAGGTTTACGTGAGGAAGTTCATGAAATTTCTTAAAATAATGTCTAACCCATGGCACTTCATAAATAAACATTAGTGTTGGTTTGATATTTCAGTTCACCAGCTCTCTATATCTTTTACTGGGGAAAATTAATCTGGTATGTAATTTTAGTGAGGATGAATATTTATTGAGTATTTACAATGCTCCAGTGATAAGCATGTTCCATACATTATTTTATCTAATCGACACTTTAACACAGGACAAGAAGAATTTATCTTATTGCTATTTTATTGAGAACTATTTATTAACTAAATAGTTGGGAAGAAATTTATCCAGATTTTCAGCAAGATGGCACATGAAGCAGGCCTGCTACTCAGAATCTCTATAACTGGGGTCCTCAAACTACGGCCCGTGGGACATACTTGGCCTGCCATCAGCATTTATCTGGTCCGCCGGGTGTTTTTGCTGCTGTTGCTGCTGCCTGCTTAGCACCTGACTTATCCAGGGCCTACAGTGAGTTTGTTCATAGGTTTTTTTTTTTTTTTTTAACAAACTATAGTCCGGCCCTCCAACGGTCTGAGGGACAGTGAACTGGCCCCTGTTTAAAAGTTTGAGAACCCCTGCAGACATGAGAAACAAATTAAACAGATTTGGATGATAATCCTGGAAACTTGAAGCTTCATATAAATTGATTCAATGCATACTAGAAGCAGTTGAACAAAGCTAGCGAGAGTGGAGACAGAGAAAAACAACAAAAAAGCAAACTCACTGTCATTTGTTGATTTTTTTTTGCTATTGTTTTATTTTATTCTCTCTGTCCTCGCCCCTGCCCACATTGTCCCACATAGCAGGAGACAGCAGGTTTGACCACATGACCCAGTCACACTTATCCTTCCCACTGGGCCAAAGCCACTGCCTATTCCTGCACGGCTTGATCAAAAATAGACCCTGGTGAAGGCAGACAGCAGGCAGTGTAAGACGTGAAAGAAAATTATTAAGTTTTCAAGGGTTCATGATGGAGGGAGGAAAAAAAATGAGCAGCTGATACCAAGGGCTCAAGTAGAAAATACTTGAAAATGATGATGGCAACATATGTACAGCTGTGCTTGACACACAATGGGTGTATGTGTGGATTGCAATAAGAGGTGTAAAACCCCCCAATAAAATGACTTAACAAAAAAAGAGAATGGCCAACACCAGCCAAACCTCCCCTCAATGGTGCTATAAGAACACCAGACAGAACCATGCATATCCTTCCATTCTCTACTTCCCCTACCAGGACAGGAGTAGTGAGTCCTTAATAACACACCGACATGCAATCACTAATTAACTAAAAACATGGCAGTACTGTATTGCCTCTGAGACAATGGACAATTCTCATTCCTTGGGAAGAAACAAAATAGAGTGACCTAAACAAATACCCCAAATACAGAGCCAGAAAACTTCCTAAAGAATAAATTGTTTTTGGAATAAGAATATATTGATAAAACACATATTATCAGATTACCTGATAAGAAATTTAGAAAACAACATTTTGGTACTTTCCACAGATCGAGTGAAAGATTAAGCAAGTTTACAGACAAAATCAAGGGACTCATCGGCAAAACATGAAGTTTCAAGAAAATACTACATGAAGAAATTGACAAGACAAATAAAAACGAAAAGCCATGTACAAAGAAGAAATAGAAGTCCGAAAGATGAAGATTTCAGAATAAATACTGCAAGGAAAGGGTAATGGAAAAGAATCGAATCATGGATCACTGAATTAGTGAGATTGATAGCAAATCTATTAACACTAATCTTTAAGACATTTGCAGATAAAAATCCCTACAACTAGACAGAAAAATCGCATCATGTTAAAGAGAGACAAAGTGGTCAAGGATCTCATTTTATCTGGATCCATAGTCAATGCTCATGAATGAAGCCATCAAGAAATCAGACATCGCATTACACTGCGCAAATCCACTGCTCAAGACCTTTACAAAGTGTTCAAGAGCAATGATATCACTTCAAGGACCAAGGTGTTCCCTGACCCAAGCCATGGTACTTTGAACACCTCATATGCAGGTGAAAACTGCACAGTGTGAAGACTTCAGAAGAACTGATGATGCATTTGAAGTATGGAGTTGGTCAAGAATCTTGAGAGAAACATAGGCCATCAGAAGAAAAAGTCTCTCTTGGGAAAGGGTAAGCAAAATGCTCCTTAGAAGCTAGAAAGGAGAGATTTAATCTCCTATATTTTAGACATGCAATCAGGATAAAAGAGTTCCTGAGAGAACAACATGAGACTCAGTAAAGGCAGGATCAGTGAAAGAGAAGGAAGATCCTGGGAGAAATAGACGACTTAGTGGCTGCCACATGGACTCCACTATAACACAATGGGGTGGATGGTGTTGGAGTAGGGAGTGCTTGGTTCTACAGAGGCAGAGCTGATTTAATGACCTACGACAACAATAAAAATAAGGAGCGATAAAAGAAAAAATCAAATAAACAAACTGAAATAGGAAGAGAGCCAAAGAATTATTTGGGTGACATCAAGAGGAATATCATATGTATATGTGAAACTTCAGATTAGGAAGAGGCAAGAAACAAAAAAAATCAGAAAATTATTGGAGGGTTTTTGCAAGAAAATTTCTTTAATATTATGAAGGATGAGCAGATGTGCATCCAAGAAGCAAAATGAACTCTAAACAGGATAGATTACCACTTCCAGGAAGTTACCAAATCTCACGGTCAAGCTTTCCAGAACCCAAATTAAGGAAATCATTTAAAAACAGTCAAGAAAATTGAAGAGTTACTTGCAAAGAAGGAGGCTAAGCTCTGAGTGCTCAGCAGAAATGATGTAGGCAATGGGAGGACACACACCCACACATATTAATTATATAATATGAAATATTTATTTATTTTTATTTTTAAAAATAATTTTATTGGGGGCTCTTATCACCATCCATCCATCCTTTGTATGGCAAACACACTTGTACATTTGTTGCGGGCGGGCACATATTAAAACCTTCACCCCAAATTGTTTCTTAAGTATGATTACAAAATACAGATATTGAAAAATGAACAGAAATTAATGCCAGTTGTAAAATCTGGGTCAAACTTGTAAGAAATGCTGAAGGAAGTTCTCTGGCCAAAGAACTAAGTGAAAACAGATAACTGGAGATTTAGCATACATGACAACACCAACCAGATGTCAAGCCAGATATAAAAGGATCCAAAGTAAAACAAATTTTTGAAATGAAATTAGGGAAACTGAGGTAATCTTTGAATCAAATGGGAAAGAAAATCTGGTGCACTAAAACATTTGAGATACAGCAAAAAGAGTTCTCAGAGGACAATGTATAGCAAAATATGCACGTGCACAAAAAGAAGGAAACAAAATCAATACCTTAACCAACACTTCCAACAAAGAGAACAGAGCAGCTAAATAAGCCTACAGTCAATGGACAAAACAAAGATTAGGGCCCAAATAAATGAGACAGAAAAGAGCAAACCAGTGGAAAGAATCACGAAGACTAGTAGTTGGTTTCTTGAAAAGATGAATAGACAGACTGCTGACAGCAGAGGAAAACATGGGCATCATCACAATAGAACCACAGTTGAAACAAAAGAAACAATAGCAGAAGACTCTGAAGAACTTAACTCGACTAATTTGAAAAACACCAAGAAAAAGGTGAAGTGCAGCACATAGACTTGACCAGTTTTATCGTGTCCTCATGAACAGAGACTCGAGCACAGTCCTGTTTGAACTGAGCTCAGATCTTGACCACTGAATCTCCTGACCTAACCCAAGTTGTGTAACCTTCCTGGGTCTCGCTTTCATTCCCCATAGAATGCGGTTACTAATATGAAAAGTGGGACTGTGAAATAATATATTAAAAAGTCCTTTCTATATAGTTAGTGTCAACAATTACAGTATTCTAATATGAAATATTATTCTTATTCACTGTTAGTGGATTTTTGTGGAGAGTGGACAATTGGATCACTGTCTCTCCTCTCCTTCCCTCTTTCCTTGTCTCCCTCCTTCTATAAATCACACATTTGAATGAGCTCAGCTTATAGTTTACAATCTAAATTTAAGGGAAAGCTTATAAGAGAAAGAGACAAGTTGGCTACTGCAAACAGGATGATTTAGAATGTACACATTTACATGTGTGTTACTATGTCGAGGCAGTCATTTTCTTTCAGTTTGTACACTTGTACTTGTTAGACTATTTGGGGATTCGTTAGAGGCCAAGGGATGGGAACAAATAGAAGAAAATTCATTTTCGCTGCCATGTAAGGGACTGGAAAGACTTGACTTTGAATTAGCCAGCTTAAACTAAGCTGGTCATTTTATTAAAATAGCAACAAGACTGTACAGGCAGTCGAGGACGGGGAATTTTCTGGATCCCTTACTTCTTGGGTAAGAAATCACCTCGCTCAGCACAACACGGTTTCACTGTACAATGCGTATTGTCAGAACTGTGCAGCAGCTCAGAAGTGCTCTTTGTGTCTTGCGGCTTTTATGATGGCGGTGCTGGCCTGGGAGTCACTCAGGCTTTTGTGTTATTGTGCTGTCAGCCATAATGAAATAATTGGAATGACAATTATTTGCTTGTTTGGCTTGAAAAGTTTTCTGTGCTCAATACTTTCTATTGTCTGTCTCATGTTACCAGGGTGTGAGATAGCATGCCTGTCCGGATTCCAAGAACAACAATAACAAATGTACAGTTTCCCCTCTGGAACTACCCATTTGAACTGAGAGTTTAATGAGGATACATTAAAAACCCCATTCCCCCAAACCATGGCCTCGGAATTGATTTGGATTGTGTGGAGTTGCCACATTACGCTTTTAGCCTGTAATTTTTCTAGAGGCAGACTACCTTTTCTCATCAGAGTAGCTGATGAGCTCAAACTACCAAACCTTGGTTTAGTAGCCTACCGTTTTAACCACTGCGCCTATCGGGCTCCACACACAACTGTCTGTACTAACTCGAAGACAAAGAGTTTAAATGCCTGGTGGAGACATCAGTCTCTTCTCTGGATAGTAAAATCCTAATTCTACAAACTCCAAATCAAAGTAGACGGTCAATGAGACATATACTATTTGAAATTGGAATTGATTAGAGCAGGGGTTGCCAAACATTTGAGATGGAAAAGCCAATCTTATCCTCTGTAACAGTTTGGAAATTATCTGAGAGTCACAAGTATATTTTTACAAACAAATGAAATCATCATTATCTGAATATTATGCTTTAAAAAGTTTCTAATTTTACTTCAGAGTCATATGTATGTACCCAAAGAATTGTACATGGTTCAAGAGTGGCAGTTTGTTGACCGCTGGTTAGAGAATTCAGAAGATAAGGCAACTTGAAATTTAATTGTACATGTTGTACCTACCTCTGTTGTAGAGTTATTGTGAGAAATCAAATGAAAAAAAACCAGGTAATGGTACTTAGCTGAGAGCACACTGCATAACATTGGCTTTTAAAATCATTGTAGTTTATTTTAGATTCCATCTAGCTACCCCCTTCCTGGTCAATGCTATCCTGTTTTATCTCACCCTCATGCTGAGTTCTAGGTTGCGCTGTTGTGTTCCATGGGAATTTTTCTGGCTGAGCATCGTAGTCAATGGAGACAAGACAAAAATAATCCCACTGAAAAAGGGGATCAGACGAGGTTGCCCTGTGTGCCCAATCTTATCTAACAACTTATCTAACAGCATAAGACAAAGAAAAGCCATCAATGGTATTCACCTTGGGAAGGAAGAGGTGAAACAATTGTTTTTTTTTTTTTTGCAGATGATATTATATTATATGTGGAAAATCCCAAAAGCTCCACAAGGGGAGTACTGGAAGCAATAGAGGAATGTGGCAGAGTGGCAGGATACAAGATTAATAAGCAGAAGTCTATTGGACTACTATGCACATCCAACAAGACCATGGAAGAGGCAATCACAAAGGTAGTACTCTTCATGATAGCCAAGTACAGATGGAAATATCTAGAGATATTACTGACTAAAAAAGCCAAAAGATTTGTATGAGGAAAACTACAAAACACAATTATAAGAAAAAAAAGAGTGATCTCAAAATATGGAAGTATATCCCATGCTTGTGGATTAGAAGACTAAATATTGTAAAAATGTCCATTCTGCCCAAGGCCCTATATAAGATTAATGCTATCCTGATACCAATACCATCATCTTTTTTCAAAGAAATGGAAAAATTGATTACCAACTTCATATGGAGAGGGAAAAAGCCCAGAATTACCAGAGAACTCAAGAAGAAGGATAGAGTGGGAGAATTTGCTTTACTTGACTTTAGCACCTTTTATACAGCCATAGTGGTCAAAGCAGCATGATATTGGTATGATGACAGATACTCAGACCAATAGAAAAGAAATGAAAACCTAGAAATAAAATCATCAGCATACAGACAACTGATCTTTGATAAGGGGCCCCAAAATATCAAATGGGAAACAGATGCCCTCTTCAACAAGTGGTGCTGGAAAAAATGGATATCTACTTGCAGAAAAATGAAGCAAGACCTTTATCTGACTCCATGCATAAGAATCAACTCAAAGTGGATCACAGACCTTGAGATAAAACCCCAAACTACCAGGGTCAACAATGAAGGAATTGGGACCAACATGAGAACTTTGGTGGAGGGAATACATCACCTATCAGAACTAGGGAAAGGCACAAATACAGAAGAGGCACAAACTGACAAGTGGGGTATAACGAAGAAAAAACACCTGTGTACATCAAGAGAACTCACCGAGAGAGTCCATGAACTGGGAAAACATCTTTAACAATGACACATCAGACAAAGACCTTATTACTAAAATCTATAGTATTCTTCTAGCTTCCAAAAAGAAAACAAACAAAGTTCCCACTGAGCAGGTGGGCAAAGGACCTGAACAGAAGTTTCACAAGGGCAAAAATCCAAATGGTCAATAAACATATGAGAAAATGTTCCCGATAATTAGCCATAAGAGGAATGCAAATTAAAACAACACTGAGATACCACCCTCAAAGATAGCTTTATTCAAAAAATCAGAAAGCAACAAGTGTTGATTGCGCTGTGGTTAGACAGGAACTCTCATTCACTGTTAGTGGACCTGTAGGTATGTACAGTCAATATGGAAATCGATTTGGTAATATCTGAAATAGTTGGAAATTGAGCTATCATACAGCCTAGCAATTCCCCTACTGGGTGTATACCAAGAACAGACAAGAAACAAATCATGGCCAGACATCTATGCTCCAATGTTCATCATGCAAGGAGTTGGAAACATCCCAAATTTCCATCAGTGGACAAGTGTATTAAAAAATCTGGTACATGTATACAGTAAAATCCTACACATCCCTAAAAAGCAATGATGAATGCATGAATCACATTGCCATATGAGAAGAGTTGGAGGAAATTATGCTCAGCAAAACAAGCCAAGCACAAAAGGACAACACAAGCCCACTGAGGTATGCTTAAAAATGCAAAAGGTGCATAGGGATAACTCTACTGTATACATACAAATCTGGGGTGAGGCCCAGGTACTATGGCAGGGGCCAGACCCAATCCAGGGATACATATGGTGGTCAACTAAAAAAAGCATGGGGGGAGAAAACAGAAAAAAATAGATATGGGTAGTGGGGGACCAGGAAACTAACTCATACAAGGGGAGGGTGCTGTCTATATATCTCCACAGGAGTGGGAGAAAAGGATCAGACTTCAACTGGATGCACCAAGATGTGAGTGCAATCTATGGTTTTGATGTACAGATGCAATAGAGTGATCTTTGGGGCCAACCCCAATCCTAAACACATGGATAACTCCCCTTCCCCTCCCCCCCCCCCCCCCCCCCCCCCCCCCCCCCCCCCCCCCACACACACACAGACACCATAAGAATGCACCTCAGAGGACAGCGCTGAAGCTATCAGAGCACACAGAAGCACACCATGTCAGGGGAAGGAGAGAGAGTGGAACACATCCTGGCCCACCAAGCCCCAAGGACGATAATTCTGCTCAGAGCAGCCAATGCCCAGAGAGGATCATAGGACTGGCCATATCATGAGACACAACTGACCCACAGCGCTACGAGGGACAGCACTGGAGGCACAGTGCAGGATTTTTGTTGGATGATTTTCAGAAGGCAATCACGGGCCTCTTTAGTTCGATTTGGTCTCAAACTCTGATGAAGCTTGTACCACATCATAACAATACTCAAGCCACTACTGACAGACTGGCTGATGATGTCTTGAGATCTGTGGACCTCAATGGAATCTGTTCTCCCACAGGAGAGGAGAGAATTCTACCACTGAAACACTTGATATGACTTTGTGATTCTTCTAGGTCCTGCAGCACGGCCCTCGGGGTGCCTCCTCTACCAGCAGTATGTGAGCTCACTCAGGTTAGCACGTCTTGGCTGTGGATCGCAGGAGATTGGAATGCCCATCCCCTTCTTCCTGTTTGGCCTGGACTGACCTCTCCAATGTCAGCCCTTGACCGACTCTGTGGGTTTCTAGGGCACAGCAAGAAAACAGCCATTGTTGGGTAGAAGCATCAAGCCAGAGTGTGTGTGTGTGGCGGGGGGGGGGGGGGGGGGGGGGGGGGGGGGGGGGGGGGGGGGGTGGGACGCGGCGGAGAATCTGACTCTTCATGTTGGAACAATTGCTCGAATCTGTCATTTCAGGAAATCATGTACACATGTAAACCCATGTATAGACTAGTCACATCCATGTGTCACACTCAGATCCCATATTGTCCATAGGAGAACAAGACATTTTGATGAAAATGAATAATTCTGCTAATCACCCAGATGTTTTATCTATATGATGTCACACAGCTGGGTGATCTGGAGCAGCTAGCTATTGGGTGACTTGCAAAGAAAGCATGCAGATAATAGAATCCATCCCCCACTTTTCTTTTCCTCCAGAATTTTGGCATCGCTTAGACATAATCTAAATGATATGGTAACATATGGTAAACTTCGCACATTCAAAAGCATGCAAGCAGCTAGCTAACACTTTCTGCTCAAAAAGAAATTGCTCATAGGTATTTTGATGAATCTAAACTTCGCACAAAGCACATCCTTTGAAAGAAATATGGCAGCAAAACAAACTGCTGCATTCAAAGCAGGGGTAGTGAAAAGTGTCAGGCAAACATTTTTAACTGCATGTTTGTGCGCAGTCTGGTCAAAACAGAATAGATTTTCTTTTATAGAAGTGAGCTAAAAAGGGACTAAAAGACAAAGATTTAGTGTTTGCAGGAAGTCTTGTCAGTTTTGTCTAAGAAACTTTGAGAATCCCGTTTTTGACATCCAGCTATTATCCTCATGAGTAGCAGTTAATGTTTCTGATGTGTTCAGTTTAAAGGAAGCAGCTTACCGCTGTTTTGAAATTAATTTCTGAGAAAGTCTATGTAAATGTGGCCGTACAACAAAAGCCGAGTTGCATCCTGTGATGCAAAGGGAATGAGAGGGAAGCTAAAATAAACTGTGTGGATGGTGACTGTTTTGGTGATCTGGTGTCTTCAACTCATTTCCAGCCCACATCAGTCCTATTTGTCCAACAATCCTACATGCCCACCAGAAAAACACACAATGGGGCCTGGACCTTTCTCACAATCTTTTCTGTATTGGAGCCCATTGTTGTAGCCATGGGGCCAATCCCTCTCCCTGAGGGTCTTCCTTTTTTCTCAGACATTCTGCTTTACCAAGGATGATGCCTTTAACATGCAAAAATTGCAGGAGATGAAGTCTTCCTATCCATGCGTTTAGAAACATTCTATTGGTATTTCTTTCAACAAAGATGTGTCCATTCTTTTGGAAGTCTAGGGTATGTTCTGTATTCCTTGCTCGCACCATAATTCATAGGTGCCAATTTTTTTGGTCTTCCTTTTGTATGAACCATGCAGTTTCAACACCGACAGTAAAGTGGTAGGTAAGGAGGTTAGCTTATTTTGAAAGAGATTTTAGATCCTCAGCACATTCATTTCAATTTCTGGATCCCCATCTCTAAGTGCTTTCCTCCAACTAATGGAGTGCTTGAAAGTACAGAGTAAGAGGAGAATTTATTGCAATGGATTTTTATTCTAGACACAAGACTTTAAAAAACTATGGAGGTGGCTGCGGCCCACAGGGTTGACAGTTCAAATCCAGCAGCAGCTCTTCAGGAGCAAGGCTGGGCTTCCTACTCCCACCAGGACAGTGATGCCACAAAAACAAAACTAAACAAAACCAGAATAACTATGGAGGTTTGAGGACTGAACGGGTGATAAACAGCCGTTATCCAGGGTCAGCACTTGCAAACGCTCCTCCAGACCCAGGCAGGCCATTGAAATGCCTAAACCAGGGCAATGTGTAAGTGAGGAGACGTCCAGTTAGAGACTAGCCACCCTCTGCTTCAAAAAGCATCCTAGCTCAGTCAGTCAGCTCTTGCTGATTGTTTCCAGGCAGGAAAGGGATACTCTAATTTTCTGAGAAAATCTCAAAGTCCAAATATTTATGTAACGTTTCCCAAATGTTTAAGATTGGACTCATTGGAAGCTAGACCTACGGACCTCCAGTTTGTTATTTTTAATTTAGTCCCAAATTTATGATCTTCTGTGGTTGATCACTCTTACATAAGGGTGAGTTCCGTTTTAGACCTGAAGACTGATTAACGGCGATAGTCTTCAGGGTCCCACTAATCTCTACTTGGCTAGTAAGCCGGGTCTTTTTTATGATTTTGAGTTTCAGTCCACATTTTCTTTCCACTCTAAGCAGGATCTGCTAATGCACTCTTTTCAGGGCAGTTGGTAGTGCTTGCCAGGCACCATCTGGTTTCTCTGATCTCAAAGTTGTGGACATTGGTGTTTGAATGGTTCATGAGTCTATCAGATGAATTATCTGCTTGTGTCTTTCCATTTTCATCACTCTTTTTCATCTGGATGGGGAGAAACCCCTGGCATCACCTTAGACAACTGCTCATGAGCATTATATCACCCCATTATCATGTAGATCTTTGTCTTGGTGAGTGATTGAATGCCATTTAAACTTGATGTCCCCCAAGACAATGGTTCTGAGCCCCCAGACCTAGAAACTCTTCCTGTCAAGGTGCCTTTGGCTATGTCTGAGAGATTCTCATCAGAGGATATTTGTATGTGCCTATCTAATTGTGTTGTAACTGTATTCATGAATGTGGCCGAGTATGCATGGGAGGATGTTATGAAATCATAGACATCTCTCACCGGTGAAGTACAGAGGAGTGATGAAAACCAAAAGCCACATGAAGACAATTATCCCAATGGACTGATGGATCATACAGATACATCAGTGTCCATGACATGGAAATCAGAAGAACTGGATAGTACCTGGCTCCTACTATGAAATCCTCTCAAAAGGTTCACATGAAAAGTCTTGCATAGAATGCAGAAAAAAGTTGACCCAACCTCAGCATTACTAAAGAGATTGGGCTTCCGGGTCAGAAAGAGACAGGTGGAATTCCCAAGATGATGATCTCCAAAGGCCCTTCAGGTCTGGACCTGAACTCACCCACATCAGAGAATAACCAATCATTGAAGAGCAAAGGGCAGCATTGACCCAAGAGAAAGTTCAGAGGATTGGAAAAGAAGGAAGAATGGAAAGAGGAAATTCCTGGGAGGAATTGGGATACATGATAACACAGTGAACGGAGTGGAAAGGATGAGTTGAAACGAAAGCGTTTCTAAATTGTTGAATTGAAACTGATGTAAACCTGTACCTAATTTAAAATTTAAGTAAGTAAATACCCCTCCCCCCAACATATACATGCACAATCAGCCATGGGAAACTCAGTCCTACTGTGATATCCATCTGGGACTTAGACCTAGGTTATTGCTAGTCTTCCTAGTGCTTTACCTCTCTACAGCGGTAAAAATAGCCTTCTTCACAAAGCAAGTGCCAGGAAAAGGAATGCTATAGATTCCACAAGGCTTTAATAATTTAATGAAAATTTAGTACTCCTTGACATAGAATTGTTAAGTCAATAAATCTGTTTATCAATATTTAAAAAACATATATTGTTTAGATTTGATTTTTCCATATCACTGTTTGAGCATTTTTTTTACTCTTATCTTCAATATTTTCCATTTCTTCATTGAGCAAGACTTACAAGTGTGACTTCACATGCTTGTTGGTTTGAGTTTCTATATTTGACACTCTTTATAAGTCAGACTTTCAAGGTCTGAAAGGATATTTAATTGCATATACCTCGATTATATACTTCTATGTATTCACCCAAAAGAGGAGTGGATTCCTATTAAAATTTGAATTCTGTACTCAGTGGGATTAATCAGGAGAAACTATTTTGTATGAAAGATGCCACTACTTTACCCTCACATATTTTGAGGTGAAGGCTCACTTATCTTCAACTCTCCAAATCTGGGAATGAAGTTTCCATAAGACCAGAAGTATTTATCCAAGAAGCAGGTGTATTTTCCTCCTGAAAAGAACAGGTCCACGGATAAAATAGACAACATAACGTGTTTGTAAAAGTAGCATGTGGGGGGAAAGAGGAGGTTGTGTGGTTAGCAAAAATAATATGTATTGTGCTCACTATTTGCATTAAAAAAAACAAACAATGCAGCTAGGACTTCAAATTATATATGGAACTGTTCTTTCCAACGATGTAAGAGCCAGATAGTGGAAACTAGTCCTGTAAGAAGACATGAGATGAAACATAACACTAGGCTTGTTTACATCAGACTCAACAAGTATTCCCATGTGTGGTCTAGTCAACTTTCACTCATATCAACCCCAAGTATGCACCATAGGTTTTTTTTTTTTTTTTTTTGCATCACTGCCCTCTGGTGGGAGTGGGACCCCCAGCTTTGCTTCTGGAGAGCTGCTGCTAGATTTGAACTGCCAAACCAGTGGGCCGCAGTCCTGCACTCAACCACTACACCACTGGGACTTATCCCACCATAAGGTTTTTTTTTTTTTTTTCATCATTGCCCTCTGGTGGTGGGAGTAGGAGGCCCAGCCTTTGCTCCATGGAGCTGGAATTGAACCTCCATCCCAGTGGGCTGCAGTCCCGCGCACAACCACTACGCCACCGGGGCTCAGCCCCACCATAGGGTTTTTAATGGTTGATGTTTCCGAAGCAGGTCACCAGAATTTTCTTCAAATGAGCCTCCAAGTAGACTTGAACTTGGAGTCATTTGGTTTCATGGCTTCAGGAGAAAGACAGATTATGGTTTTCCACAGCCCAGGGACTCTTATTAGAGAATCATTCTAGAGACTTTGTAGTTCACACATTTAGGATCCATGGGAAATTATCTTGTGATTTTATTTATAATCATTTCCTACATTGAATCATACTTTAATTTCCAAAGCACTTTCCCCACCTTACACACTAAGTCTCAGCATAAATAGCCTGCCTACTGCCTCACAGATAGTATAGAAGAACAGTTAGATCTTCATCAAGTCCAATGTTGTAGCTTAGCTTTAAGTGTACTTTAATGAACACTCACATTCCAATGATGATCTCTCTTAAGTGACCTGCTGAAATGATCTTACATATTCTGCTGTCCACCAGCACCCTCGGTATTTGCAAACAGGAAGACAGTGGCGCGGATGGAAGCAATGAAAAATACTAGTAGAAGATCTTTAATTTTCTGACACGGTTATTGTTGCCTGAGGGCTTTTATGATAGTGAAAGAAGAATCACTTTTCTGTCTGGGATTTTTATCTTTCAATGACTATTCAGATTTAAAACCCCTTGTTAATAATTGTTATTAGAATTTGTATCCTGGGTTGTGTACCTGCTATGTAGCAATTTTCCCTGTATGTTTAGTAATGGGGATCATCCACATAATTTACTTCATGAAAGAAACAGCTTGTACTGGCCCATAAAGGAACATCTCACTGAATAATGATGCTTTGAGTCCTTGGGGCAGCCAAGTGCTGACCTTTGGGCAGGTGTGCAAAGGATCATGGAAAAGCAGTGTTGTTCAGGCTTTTTTCCCCTCTTCTCCTTCATCTGGATTTGAAAAACAAATGGCTTCAGAGCAAAGCAATGAAGAGTGAGAGGCAGTGAACAGTGAGATTATTAAAGCATTTGTCTACAAGCTACAGGCGGGCGCAGGGAGGGTGCCAGTCCTGCTGGCAAAGCTTTCTTGCCAAATATTTCTTGTAGATTATCAGGAGTTCCCCAAAGAAATCTGTAGGAAGAAACACAGAAAAGGCAAAGCTATCCCCTTGCAACTATAATAGCAGTAGTTTCTGAACTGGGAGTCCGGAGACCCATCAAGAAAGCAAGGACTTATCTACAGGTCAGGAGATAGATTTTTTTTTTTCCAGTTGGAAGAATGGAAGAATAGATCATTCAGATCACTGCACTGATGGCTCCTGCAGGATTTGTATTTACAACCTATATGCTTGTTAGTGGATATTAATGAGAACTCCCCCATTTTTTTTCGACATTTAACGAAATGAAGCAGCATATCTGGTTGTCTTTCCGATCAACTCCCTGCCCTCTTTTAATTTCTTTATTTAAATTTTATTCTTTGTATGTGTGTGAGTGCGTGTGTATGACAAGATATATGTGTGGCAGATTGTACACCATTCAACACACTCAAGATACAGAATTCAATGACACTTTATTTTCTTCAATTTAGTGGTCATTCTCCTTAAAATTATTTTCCCATCATTAATAAATGTAAAGATCCTGTTCTTTATATGTGTGTGGGCATCACTGCCTCTGGTGGTCGTGGCACCCACTGCCGCTCCTGAGAGCTGCTGCTAGACTTGAACCTCCAAGCCCGCAGGCCACAGTCCCGCGCTCAACCACTTACGCCACCGAGGCTCAGCCCTAAGATACTGCTCTTTAAACCTCTCATTTTGCCTTTCAAGAGGCTGTTGTCAATTTGATTCCACACAGAGAAGTCCAAAGAAGGCACAGTGCTCCAGGCAGGCGTACCTTACTAATGAAGTTAAATTATTGTTTGGTTCAGAGCTTGGGGAATGTTCTATTTTGAGGTTGTTAAGGTTTAGCGATGCTTTCAGGGCAGTGGTTTGGGGTGTTTATCCAGCCTGAATGGTTCCCAAAGATCAGGACTCCACAGCGAAATTAGAAATCTTGTTGTTTTTATTCCCTGCTCCCATCCTCCTTTTAATCAGGATTGTCCTACAGTGTCGATTTGCTTATTTATTTCCAGTCTGATTCTCTTAAACTGTGACTCAGATCATGAAATGTTAGCTTCAATTGAAGCCTGGCTTATTTTGTCTAGTTGGCATTAGCTTTGTCTTTGGTCATCCATTTAAAAAGGTCAAAGAGCCAAATGCCCCATTTTTACATCATTGAAGGTGTGGTAATAAATTCCTCTGAGAAAAATTGATACCAGAGTAGTCCCAAGGATTTGGAGATGAATGATGGCCAACTCTACCAAGATGCTGTTTGCTCTATTTCTCTCCTGCTCCTCCCTCGAGTGTATTTCATCACATGCTTGAGTTCTGAGATTTGTCCCTCAGAAACTGGGACAAAATTTTGAAGAAATAACTCATGCATGAGGCTGCGGGTTCTGTTCAGTCCCAAAGCTGAAGCTCAGGCAGAAGTGAGCCAGATGCAGAATCCAGAAACACCAAACGCCCCAAGTCATAGCAGGTGTCCTAGCTTCTGCCAAAGTCCAGCCAGGAAATAGAGGTATGGCTTTTCAGGCCATGTGTGTCAGAACTGCGGAGTGACACGTGTCTGTGTAGCCCATCTAAGAAAAACAAAGGCTAGTGTCTTAAGTCATTCTCTTTAGTAGCGTGATCTTAAATTTGGCCCAAAGGAAAAAAAAATGGTGTGGTTTGGTTCTGAGGTAGAACACCCCTGTCTCTCAGCATGTTGTACCAGGCTGACTTGCTGGTCACTGCCATGCTGGAAGCTATGTCCCTGGTATTTGAAATACCATCATGGTCATTGAATAGCAGTGTAACCTTGTCAGATATAGAAAATCTAGAGAATAGAGCCAGGGCTTTGTTAGAGAGAGAACCAGAAGCTGAGGCCCAGGTGAAAAGGCACTCAGAATAGAAGAGCAGAAGAACTGTCTACTCAAGGTACAGTTGGCCATCATGATGTGGGTGATGTAAGGCATGGGAGTAAAGTCTTTGGGATTTTCACTTGCAAACCGGGCACCACTCACAATGGGAACAGAGAGTGAACAGATAGTGAACATCCTTCAATAATCGGATATTGGAATGCAAGAACTCTGAATCTAGGAGAAATGGATTTCCTGCCATCTAGTTGATTCTGACTCATAGTGGCCTTATAGGACAGAGTAGAACTACCCCCGTGGGTTTCCCAGACCATAACTTTTTATGAGAGTAGAAAGTCTTATCTTTTTCTCTCTGAGTGGCAGGTGGTTTAGAACTGCTGACCTTGTAGATAGCAGTCAAATGTGTAACTAGTGTGCCACAAGGGCTTGATAGTGAAAAAGAAGCTATAGATTGCCTGGTGGAGATTTCTTCATTGCATCATAAAATATTCCAAAATGGGTTATCAGCAGCACACTTGGCAGCTATATCCCTGGACATCTCCAGATGGAGTGTGCAGAAATCAAATTGACTATGTCTCTGGGAAGAGATGATAAACTCAGTATCAGCAGCTTAAATCAAGCCAGAGGCCAACTATGGAACATATCATCAATCGCCCATATGCAAGTTTAGATGAAAGCTGAAGGAAATTAAAACAAATCAATGAGAGCCAAAATATGACTTTCAGTATACCCCACCTCACTTTTGAGAACGTCTGAAGAATAGATTTGCTGCATTGAATACTAATGACAGAAGACTTGGTGAGCCGTGGGATGATATCAAGAACATCTTACAACTGTCTTAAAAGAGGAGGCCATGGTCAATCCCTCAAGAAGAGAAAAAGGGAGAAGACCATCCAGTTGATGCTAGACTTCATGGAGACAAGGACTGTGACAAATCAACAGACCCACCACAGCAATGATTGGAGAAACTTACTGGAAGATCAAGTTAAGCCCCAAGGAGAGAAGCATCTATATTTCAGAGGAGGCACTTATTTTTCTGTTGGTAGGTAGGGAGGGTAACAACCTTCTATTGAGATGAGATGTAAACAATAGCTGAAAGGATCCTAAAGGGAAAATAAATCTGGTTCTAGGTTCCTGGCTAGAAATTTTGAATATGTTTCTACCCAACCCTTTGTAAACCATACCATGAACTAAACACTATGATGATCTCAGATGGCCTTACAGGAAACATGACATCCCCCAAGGGTCACAAGAGAAGGACTGCACATGGAAGCCCCGCTAAACAAACTAGGACCTATCTCAAAACCACTAGTAGCTCTTAGACTTAGGACTGAAAATCTCTGATGGGAGAAGCAAAGCATGGCCACTCTAAGACTGTGGAAATGGCAGTCCTTAGACATTGGGCAAGACCTCTTGCTTAGTAAGTGTTGATAAAAAGTGACCCAGAATTACCATATATTTAGCAGCTCAATGCCTCTCTTTCATTAATATGACAGATAATTATCTGATAGAAAACGATCTACCTTTATAAGAAATGTTATGGGAAAATTTACCCTAGCACCAACTTCCATGCACAATGTAAAAAAAGCTCAATCAATTAAGGAATCAATCTGTAAGAGTAACAACAAATGCATGAATTGCAACTCTACGTTAGATTATACTCACATAAACTCATATCAACAGAATTTTAACTTCTATGTCATTGGATAAATTATTGATATTATCAATGCAATCAATCAGCTTATGCCGCAGGAGCTGTCTGACATTATTTTTGTTTCATTTCTTTTGTTTTTGTTTTGTTTGTTGTTGTTCTTGGTTTTAATTTTTGTCATAATATGACCACTAAAGTAAATCACAGTTGTTCATAACTCATAGATAAGCAGATGAATTCTGGGCTTCAATTTAATTCTAGCCCTCATCCAAGAAGTAGTTGGTTCTTACAACATGACCCTGTTCTATACTAGCCTTCATGAAGACACCACTGAAGATAGGGTGCTACAGCAAAGTGTGGTGAAGAAAGCAGATGGTGCCTGGCTATTAATTGAAATAGAGTCTGGAGTCTTAAAGGATTGTATTAAAACATTCAGCCATCTAAGTGAGAAGTCAACTAAGTCCAGAGGGAAGAAGCACACCAACTTGTGTGATTTAAAGATGACAAATAATAATATACAAGTATGAGGAAGGGAAGTTATCAGAGCTTAAATTGTGAATATACAATTTGTAGAAGGCTAGAGAGGATAGTAGGAGCTCCAAATCCATCTGCAGAGTATCCAATCATATTAAGACTCTGGTAGATCCATTCTGGCCAAAGGCAAGGGTCTTGAACAGTTTTACTATCAGACAGAGGTAATTGTAAACTTGATTATGGTGGCTTGGACCACAATATAATATGGTACTAGGTTGGTTTACCTCCTACTTGATATAATCTGAATTTGCTCTAGGCTGAAATATTTCTCATTTCTCAGAACAGGAATTTCTCCTCTGGCTTTTAAAATATTGTTGGTGGTCTTTTCTTTCTTTTTCCTTCTTGTAATTTTTATCTTTATATTGTTATTTTCTTCTTTTTTGTGTGTTTTATTGCTTCTGTCACATTTCCTAGTTTATGAAGCACAGAAAGAGTGCATGCATAGAGATATAATTGATGCAGTTTTTTATTGGGGGCAGAGGAGGGGAGAGCGAGGGGAGTTGGGGAGTAAAGAAAGAATTCAGGAGCAGTGAGAAGCACTGGAACTGATTATAGAGGTGTATATACCAATCATTTAAAAAGTGACTTAACTATGAAAGTGTATGATATGTGAATTTTATGTCAGGGAATTTTTTTTCTTAAATAAAGAAATCAAAGTTGACCAATGCTATTGAGTTTATGTTAAATGGCCATGGAATAATTTGGAAAAGGATATCAATAATGGTTGTACAACAATAAATGACACTGGATTATACATGTAGAAGTTATTGAATTGGAAAATGTCTTGTTGTGTATATTTTTGTCACAATTAAAAACACAATTAAACTAATAATCATGAGTATTACAAAGAAGAAAATGTCCTAAAGTTGTGGTAATGATTGCAAAACTCTCCTCAATATGATTGAACTGTAGCATGGTATGATATGTGAGTGAAGTGCCAATAAAACTGTTAAAAAGAAAAAAGAAACATAGTACAGGAAGAAAGCAAAGACTCTCTAAAGAGACAAGAAATAAAGAAAACGCCAAAGTGGATGATAGATGAGACTCTGAAACTTGCTCTTAATTGTAGACTAGCTAAAGCAAATGGAAGAAATGAAGATGTCAAAGAGCTGAAAATAGAATTTCTAAGAGTATTGAGAAGACAACCTAAAGTATGGTCATGGAATGTGTACATACACAGGGTTAGAAAATTGAAAATAAAGAACATGCTCAGCGTGTCTTCAATCGAAAGAACTCAAGGATAATTGGAGCCTTGGCCCTCATCTCTTAGAAGACCCTTGGCAAGGTGGATCAAAGCAGTAGCTTCAATGATGGGCTTGAACACCATGGTAAGGCTGGTGGGGGGGGCGGGGACAGGGCAGATTTCTGTTCTTCTCTATATGGGGTACTGAGAGCAGGAACTGAATCAGTGGCACCTAAGATCAACAACACTGAAGGGAGTCTAAAGGTGCTTCCATCAATCAATAAATAAAGGTACCTCCAGGGAAGCAAAGGAAGATGCCTTCGATCCCAACCTCTACTCAAGTTGACTTTAATTGACCCCTGGGAAGCAAAAACTGAGACTTGTTCCATACCGACCTCTAAACCCAGGTGTCAATCCCACTCTAATTCTGTCCACAGTATTCTAGAGAATGCTCTCCAAAACAGAATTGTAGCCATAGAGTCCAGAGTTATAACACGTCAGATTTGGAAGGATGGCTGGAAGGATCATATAAATTGCTACTACTTAGATGACATCCTTGACCTTGGGAGGATGGGTGATTTCATATTCAGGAAGGCTAAGTCTGTCTAATCAGCATCAGAAGATTAAGAAGAGAAGTAAAATATTTCCTTCTAAATACTGATATCAAAATGTAGTGTAAATAGTCTCCATAAGATAGGCTTTCTATATTGAAATTCTCTGTTCATTTGACATACAAATGTATATTATTGCAAGGTAAAATTCTTCAATAATTAATGGTGATCATAAAAGCTGTTAATTTATGAACAAAAATGAGCTTTCAAATAAATAGACTTATAGATTGACTGCAATATGAATATTAATAGATATACATTAGCTAAATAGCTTTAAGGAAGTGTATATCCTCTATTTTCAGTTAGCAAGGGCCTTCTATAATAAGGGATAGCAAATGAATAAGAATATATTGCTTGCATTATATCCTACTTATTATCATTTTAGAAATGCTTGCTGACATTTGAAAAATTAAACAAATACAACATTTAAGAATTATTAAATTTCTTCCATCAATCTAAGCCATAAAACTACCACAGAAAGTCTAGTTTATAGAAGTCTTTACAGCAATGGCATGTATGCGCACGCTCATATCCAAGGAGTCCAGGAAGCACAGTGGTTACATGCTCAGCCACTAACCGAAAGGTTGGTAGTGTGATGTTAATAGTTGCTTTGTTGGGGAAAAATGGAACAGTCATTTGCTGTAAAGACTGCAGCTTTGGAAACTCTCTGAGCTATTCTGCACTATTCTATGGGGTCCTTATGAGCTGACACAAACAACCATGGATTTCTGTCCAACAGGTTTTTCTGGCCAACAGTTAAATAGCAAGTGACTCATTTTTTGAAAAGTCAAATTTATGGAGATGTAATTTCCATATGTAAAAATGGCACCCAGTTCTATGAGTTTTGACAAATGTCGAGGCATATAATACCGTATAATACATTCCCTGTTAAAACAAAGACGGACGATTTCCATCACTCCAAAAGGTTTCCTGTATTCCCTTGAATACAATCCCCTCCCCCCATTGCAGCCTCTGGCAATGTTGATGTTTCCAGTCCCAATAGTCCACTCTTTCTCAGAAGGTTATGCAAATAGAATCAAACAGATGTCAGAGAGGAAGATCTGCTGAACACATGGAAATAGAGGGATCGCCTCGGTGCAGGGACCATCCTCAGCTTGGAAGCGTGGAGTGAGGAACTGGGAACAATATTACAGTCAATCCCAGCAAGTAATTTGATTCAAAAGACTGAACCAGAAATATTTCATTGTGTTTCTCTGGTGCTTGATATAGTAGGTGTCCTATAACTGTTTGATGAATGAAGGAATGGACATTCCTAAAAACAATGTTTCCAATAATGATGAACACACACAAAACATGTCTCTTGAAAATCATTTGTGCCCTTTGTCATTAGATACAGAAGCCTGTGAAAGACCACTGAAGATGAGGTGTCCTATGTACCTCTTCCACCACTTGTCTGTCAGCTTATTGTACTGGGGTAGCTCATGGGTTGCAGTGCTGCTGGCAGTTAATGCCACTGGTATTTCAAATATGAGCAAGGACACCCAAAGCAAACAGGTTTCAGCAGAGCTTCATAACCTAGAATAGACGACAAAGAAAGAACAGGCTGCTCACTTCAGGGAATTGGCCACAGAGAACCTTACAGAGAGTAGTGGAACATGGCCAGATACTGAAAACCCAAGAGATAGAAGCAGAACTGGGCCAGAGAGAGTGCCAGAAGGTGGGCCGCTCAGGTCAGAAGGTGCTCAAAATGGGCCTGAGGCAGTGCTGCTTTTTCAAAGCAAAGTTGACCATACAGGGATGAATGGTGTCAAGCCTGGGGACAAAGACTCCAGGACCTTCATGTGCTGATGGGGCGTGACTCCAAAGAGAAGAAACAGCTGCAAGTGTTCATGAAGAATTGGAACCTGGAATTCATGAAGTATGAACCTAGGAAAATTGAAGTGATACAAAAGGAAATGGAATGCTTAAGTATTGTTAACCTAGGCATCAGGAAGCTGCTATGCACTGATCTTGGCCATTTTGAATCAGAAAATCATATGATCTCCTATGCCAGGAATGGCAGATTCCAGATGGATTGGTTGACACAGTGGCTGCCACAATGAGCTCACACGCAAGAACAACGAGGAGGATGGCGCAGGACTGATCAGTGGTTTACTCTCTTGTATACAAGGCCACTGTGAGTCATCATCAATTGCATGGTATAGCTCATGTGTTTAGTCAGGGTAGACTAGAGAAACAAATCCACAGAAACTCATATGTGTGTGAGAGAGAGTTCTATATAAAGGTTAATTTTACATTAAGAAAGCATCCCAACTCAGTCCAGTCCAAACCCATAAATTCTATATTAACCCCTATGTCTGATACCAATCTATAGAGTCCTCTTCAGATGCATGAAACTCAGGCAATGATGCAGAATGCAGGATGATCACAGGCCATGGGGGAGAAAGACTTTGGATCCAGTGGTGGTGTAAGCATCTCAGTGCAGGTAAGGGTCTCTACGTGTCTTCTCTGGCTTCAGAGGTCTGGTTGCATCAGGCAGGGTAGGTCCATGTGACTTCTCCAGCTGAGGTCACTAACAGAGTTTAACGTGTCTTGTCAGCTGAGAGAAATTTGACTCCTACCTGCAAGGAGGCAATACCAGAATTCCTAGAATTCTCAGGAGGTCATGCCCACACAGAGGCCTTATTGGCTATGACTCCATTGATAGGCTAGACTCCACCCCTTCACCCTTAATCCTCTCAAGTCCCAAACTGACATGAGGTTGGCAGCAGATTATGTAACTATCACACATAACAATGACACACACCTCATTACTCTGGGTGCCGATGACCCCTTGTCATGTAGGGAGAATTTTTTCTTGTATCTCTGTGTAATTAGTAGGCTTGGTGGCTCTCAGGAGTAAATGTTGGACTGCTCATCCACTGGAGAAAGATGAGACTGTCTGCTCCTGTAAAGATCGATAGCCTCAGATTTGAAGAGTTACTGTGAGAGAGATTTACCTCAATGTCAATGGAATGAGTGAGACTGGACTTGTTGCAGGTGGGTCTGTGTATCTAACGTGGGATTGCCATGTGTCGAAAAGGATTTGAGAGCAACAGGCTCAATTTAGGTTCAAGGTTTCTTTTCTCCTAGCTATGCCCCAAGTTCCTGGAGGCCCAGCATTGTGAAAAATGTCTTTAGCCCTTCCCACAGTCGAAAGATGCAGGCACTAGTCTTGATGACCTTTGGATAATTCTGTGATCACCAGGTCTTTCTTCAGCATCACATTCAGCAGGTGGACATCCTAAAACAAAATTTTTTGGACTTGAAAACCAGTCCCATTTTCTGAAAAGTTCTTTTTGACTTCAGACTGAGATGCACTCATTACCAATATCACCCTCCTTGGCCCTGCTCATCTGCCTTTGTGGTGTGTGTGTGTGTGTGTGTGTGTGTGTGCGTCCAGATTTTCTGAAACTATTCTAAATGTTTTCTATGATCTTTGGTATTCCATATCCAATTTTGGACATGTTTGAAATTTTGTACTAAACCATATGAAGGACAGCTAGCTGGGTGGAAAGATCACTACATTAGTTTAATATTACAGGAGCTTGTATCAAGACAGAATGTACTCAGCCACTCAAAGGAATTCAGAAACCTCTCGTTCCCTTAGCAAGAACTCAGGTGTTCTTTTATACTTGGGTCCAATGCGCATCAGAATGAGCTTCAGTTCACACTTGACTTTCAACTCTGAAGTCTCCCCTAAGGAAAGGCTCAGCTTGTTACTCAGCAGAAGCCTCCGCTTCCTTTCAAGTCATGCAATTTATTCAGAGACTCCAAAGCAAGCCACTGGACTGAACCAGCTGTCTGCTCTGTAGAGACCCGAGGTGGCCCATGTGTTCGTCTTTACTCAAGGTGGAAGTCATGCAGTGGAACGCAGGTGTCTCTTCCTCTTCAAAATGTTCCTGAAAAGCTGTCTGCATAGTATGTTTTATTATGTATGTTTTATTTCCTCTCTACCTTCCTCAAGCAATGAAAAAATACCAAGTGCTAAGCTATGGGAATAACTGTGGCTCAGAATTTCCTACTGCCATGCCAGAGACCTTGGTCCAGGGATCCTCAAACTATGGCCCACGGGCCACATGTGGCCCACTGAGGACATTTATCCGGTTTGCCATGTTTTTGCCACTGCTGCTATTTGTTCATAAATATTTTTTTAACTATAGTCTGGCCCTCCAATGGTTTGAGGGACATTGAACTGGCCCCCTATTTAAAAAGTTTGAGGATCCCTCGCTTGACCAATGCAGATCATCCACACCTGGGTGTGAGTGGATGCTGGGGGTTTGCTATGATGCTAAACAGATTCTCGCAGAGTTCTAAGCCTCAGGAAGACTAGGGAGAAAGGCCTGGTGAAGGACATGTGAAACTCAGTCAGTGCAAACCCTGTGCAGCACCATGGTCTGCACGCAGCTTATCCTGGGGAAACTGTCCTGATTTTTCCTCCTGTGTGTGGAATCTCCTTGTGTGGCAGTCATGTGCTTATGTTAATTTTATGATTGAAATGTAGGGGTGGAGTCTAGTCCGTTAATCTGGAGATAGCCATTGAGTAGCCGATGAGGCCTGTATGTGGGCATGGCTTTCACCTGAGACTGCTGGGAAATCTCACGATATTTCCTTCGTGAAGATGAGAAGCTATCTCCCCCAGTTGTTGGGAGTTAGTTTCAGAGATGATTAATCACAGGCAACACAGAATGGTGGTGTCTGGGAAGCTGGAGTAGCCAGTGGAGAGACCACACAGCTTTGCCCTGATGGAGCTGGATCTCTGCGGCTGGGGCAGCCACATGGAGGCCTCTACCAGTGATGAGTTGCTTCTGCCACCACGGGATACTGTTGATGGACCCTGAGCCCTGGAAGTGAGGAGCCATGGGGAGACCCGTGTCGGTGCCAGGACTCGGTACCCACTGACCCGTGACTTCATGAGTCAGAAGGAGACTTTATGGACTGATTTCAGGCATATGGGTTAATATCGGATTTGTGACTTTGAGCTGGACTGGGCTGGGATGTTTTCTCAATGTCCTGTTCCTCTTGAATATAAATCCATTCCTTATATCCATATGTGTGTCCTTGAATTTGTTCCTCTAGTCTACCCGGACTAACTCACCTTGAATCAGAGGCAGGTTGGTGGCAGCTACAACAGCAACCCGATGCTATCATACCTATGACAGAGTGAGAGAGTTATAGAAAATAGGATATTTATTTTGCTCCAAGGGAAACACAGATCATGAATTCTGTAACTGGATGATAGATAAACCATGTAAGTCATGTTGTGGAATATTGCTAACAGGGGAATGGGAAAGATATTAACTCCTTGTGGTGGAATTGGTATGGGGTCAGTACAGGTATTGGCCTTCTTTCAACTCAGGCACTTCAGAATTATATTTATTCCTGTGTTCACTTCGGCAGCACATATACTAGAATCATATTTATTCCTTCTTATGTCCCCTTTCATTGGCTACTGTAACAGCCAGAGTAGAGCAAAAACTGCACCTGAACTCCCTGCCATCCAACTAATGTTGCGAATTCCAACTCAAAGGAAATCTTTTCAGCATATTTTATTTTTTTCTTTCGGTCTTCAAGCCCCAGCACACTCCCCTCATCAGCAACGATTCATTTTGTTGGTGAGTCTTCAACTAGGGTGAACATCGTCAGGGGCTTCGGTGTAGCTAGATAAAGCCTTCGAAGGAAATTCCCTCCCCCATCCCATTTGGGAACCATTCAGCATCAACTCAATGGCAGTGAGTTTGGGTTTTCCTTTTCTGTCTTTTCATTTCTTTTTTCTTTTCTTGTGACATGGTAAGCTATCTCCCAGTTTTTGGTTTTGGTTGGCTGTGTGCTTTAATAAGTGGGGGGTCGCTTGTTGTCTAGGCCTCATTGTGCCAGTCCGGGTATGCTAGAGGAACAAATTTCATAGATATGCATATGGATATAAGGGAATGATTTATATACAGAAGGAATGGAACAGTGAGAAAGCATCCTAACCCAGTCCAGTTCAAAGTCATAAGTCTGATATTAATCCATATGGTGATTCCAGTCTCCAATGTCTCCTTCTGACTCACGAAGTCACCAGTCAGTGGTGCAAAATCCCGGCACTGGCAGGGGTCTTCCCATGGCTCCTCGCTTCCAGGGATCAGGGTTCATCAACAGCACCCAGTGGTGGCAGAAGCAACTCATCGCGGGCAGGGGTCTCCACATGGCCTCTCTAGCTTCAGAGGTCTGGATCCATTAGGGCCAAGCCATGTGGCTTCTCTGGCTCTTCAGATGCTGCCATCTTGTCTTGTCCGCAATTAATCATCTCTGAGACTAACTCCCAACATCTGGGGAGATAGATTCTCACCTCCACAAGGGAAATATCGTGAGATTTCTCAGAAGTCTCAGGAGAAAGCCATGCCCACACAGAGGCCTCATTGGCTACTTAATGGCTATCTCCAGATTAACAGGCTAGACTCCACCCCTACATCTCAATCATAAAATTAACATAAGCCTATCATCGCCACACTCATCTTCCTCAATTTTAAGGTAGACAGTCTCCAGTCGGGCAACTGTGTCTCCTGAGTGGTACTTGGGAATGAGTTGGGTGGTAAATTTGGCCTTGTAGCGTTCCTGTTATTAGTGGGTCAAGGGTACCAACTGTTCTGTAAGGTATAGCAGTGTCTCCATAGAGAAGAATTGCCCAACCCCAAATAGCAAGCATTACAAATTGAGGTGATCAGGCGTAATCAAACTGACAAACAAATGCGGTGAGGTCCGCTGCAAATACCCATGTGCCAGCATCCCTCTGCTGTGCCCTGGCCTTTGGAGAGGCGGAACCAGGACAGGCCTCGCTCCAGCAATGCTCTGGGCTCCTTCTTACCGCATGGGTGAGTCTATTACACCTTCTCCTTTTTGAGTGTTTCTGCTGCATGCTTTTGTGGACTGGGAGATGTCTATAAGATGCGAGTTACTTAACATTATAAATGTTCCTCTCTCTAAAGCGAAGAATAGCTCTATATAAAGATCAACTTTAATTATGAGAATATATGATGTCATTATGGTGTTGGTTTGCTGAAAGCCTAATAATTGGATTATCCTCGCGGGCTGTCATTAAACACAATATCATTTCAGACCATCAGGGCAACCAACTTGAGTCATCGAGCATTTCCTGGGTTTGTTTCCCCCCGAGAGTCGGGCCACTCTCTTGTCTTTTTTTTTCTTTTTCAGGGAATTACATCCTGGAATGTGCCAGGTCTGCACTGGCCTTTTTTTTTTTCCTCCGATGACTAAGGAAAGCTGCTTTTTAAATCGGTTTAATTCATTTTCACAGATCAGTGAATTTGCAAACGTGGAGAGCAGAGACGTGAGGTGAAGTGAGGAGATCTGACACAAGCAGTTGGCAGAGGCACAACTGACAATAAATGACAATCTTCGAAGTCTTTTCACCAAATTATGCAAACCTTCCCAGAAAGAGCTAATCGCAGCAGATCAGGTCACCAGCTGACAATGCACATGGACAAAGAGCTGAACTGCCCACGGCTCCTACCCCTTTTCCTAGCTTCCCCATGGGAGCCCCTGGTGGAGGAGCCTCTGGGAACTTGAGAGAGGGGGTTAGTAGGAGAAGAAGGAGCGGGAGGAAGGAGCTAGAAGCAAAGGGAAGGCAGCTGACATTCTCAGTTCTCTGAATAAATCATGCCTGCTACTTGGGTATCTGAGGTCTAGTAGATGTTTCCAAGCTGGGGATGCTACAAAAATACCCCAGATGGAGGGGCCAGCCCCAATCCCAACTACGTAGACAGCTACCCCTCCCCCAAGAAGAATTTACTTCAGAGGACAGCACTGAAACTACAGCTCAGGGAGAGGGCGGTGTCTGATCAGAGCACACAGATCAAATGAAGGGGGAGGAAGAGAGTGGAGCATATCCTGGTCCACCAAGCTTTAAGGACGATATCCTTGCTCAGAGCATCCGATGCCCAGAGAGGACCATATGGCTCTTCCCCACCCTCAAGAGACATGACATCCATCACTGATCCATAACCCTACACGGGACAACACTGGAGTCACAGTGTGGGAATTGCCCCTGATCTGACTTCACCACACCGAGGTGAAACACTAAGGGCTTGCAACAGAACAACAAGGGGAACAGAGCAACAAAGTCCCCAGGGAATACCAAAAATAGACTTTGGGGTCAGGGTGTGGCACCCCATCAGACTCGACAGGAAAACACTTATAAAGATCGACCAACAAACCTTGCACTATTTACAGGCTTTTTTTTTTTTTTGCATTGTTGTTGCTGCTGTTGTTTGTTTTCTTTCATGGCTTTGTTTTGCTCTGTCTTGTTATGGTGCATACTATTATCTCTGCAGGTCTATCTAGATAAGATAGATAGGCAGGATCAACAATATGGAGGAGAAAACAATGGGACCAACGGTTCCCAGGGGACATGGGAGAGGGGGAGGTGGGAGGAATAAAGTGGTGTTAACAAACCCAATGTAAGAGGGCGGGTAGGGCTTGATCAAGGGTAATATAACTGAGAGCAATGACTGAAACCCAAATGAAGGTTGAGCGTGAGAGTGGGACAAGAGGAAAGTAAAAGGAAATAGAGGAAAGAACTAGGAGACAAAGGGCATTTATAGAGTTCTAAATACAGGTATGACAGAGGTAAATATATTTATGTATGGTGGGGAAATAGATCTATGTGCATATATTTATAGATTTAATATTAAGGTAGCACATGGACACTGGCCCTCCACTCAAGTTCTCCTTCAATACAGAATACTTTGATCTATTAAACTGGAATTCCATTATGCTCATTTTCCTGACATGATTGCTGAAGACAAAGCGGTTGCATAAGCAAATGTGGTGAAGAAAGCCGATAGTGTCTAGCTATCAAAAGATATAGCACCTGGGATCTTAAAGGCTTGAAGGTAGACAAGCAACCCTCTTGCTGTGAAGGAACAAAGCCCACATGGAAGAAGCTCACCAGTCTGTCTATAGTGCAAGTAGGTGTCAATAAGATCAGGTATCAGAAATCAAAGAACAAAATATCTTATCACTGTGAATGGAAGAGTGCAGAGTGGAGCTCCAAAGTCCATCTCTAGGCAATTGAACATTCCCTTACAGAAGGTTTGCAGGGTAGATATCAGCCAGTCAGGACAGATGGACCCTTCATGACCAGTAATGAGAGTGGCAATACCCAAAGGGTGGAGGGAAGGTGGGATAGAAAGAGGGACCTACATATAATCCCCTCCTTGGGGGAAGGATAACAGTAAAATGGATGAAGGGAGATGTTAGACAGTGTAAAGCATGAGAAAATAATAATAACTTATAAATTATTAAGGCTTCATGAGGGAGAAGGGATGGGGATGGAGGGGAAATATGAGCTGATATCAAGGGCTCAAGTAGAAAGAAAATATTTTGAGAATGATGAGGGTAACAAATGTGCAAATGTGCTTGGTACAATGGATGGATGTATGGATTGTGATAAGAGTTGTATGAGCCCCCAATAAAATGATTTTTATGAAAATACAATAATACCCCAGCTAGATCTCAATGCAATAGTCAATTGGTTAAATTGGTGTCAAGAAATTTAAGTGCTTGTCCCTTACAGAAAGATAGGCTTGGCCAATATGGGCAAAGAAGGCACCTTTTGTAATAAAATAAATAGTTTTATCATACTGAGCTCTTGAAAGTTCAAGCAATAGTAAAATAACTGAATTCAGAAGGACTTAAAACCACCAATTCTGATGCACAGTGACCCTAAAGAGTAGAACTGCCCCTGTGAGTTCCTGAGACTCTACAAGGGAGATTTTCCAGTCTCCTCTGTCTTCCTCTGAGCTTCTGGTGCTTTTGAACTGCTGACCTTGTGGTTAGCAGCCCATCCTATAGCCACTATACCAGCAGAGGTCGTCTGAATGACTTCAAGATGCTCCATGAAGCACAGAGAGCCATGTTTTCTAAGACTGGATATAGCTTTACCTGTGGAATCGAGGCTAGCTCAACAGTCCCACTTTGGCCTGGAAGGCTGCCTCCGTGTCCTGTTGGGCTTCCGCCTGCCTCCTCTTGGCCTCCTTTTGTTTTTGGCGAAACCTGTTGTTTTCTCTTCCAAAACCTGATGTGGTCCCTGCAAGTTGGAGAGCCAGATGGATAGTGAAGCAGGACATGTGGAGCATCTCATTTGTCCGCACAGCTTCCCTTTGAGGCAAAGGAAGGACAAGACTGAGAACATTTTAGGTCGACATGGTGCAACACGGAGAAGTTAAGTCCCAAGAGCAGGAGATGGTGGTGACATGGGATAGAACTTTAAGGCTCCTAATAGTCATAGACCCTTGGACTAGACGCGGCAGCCACCATCCAACCGGGAAACAGAAAGACGGTGTTAATCAATCACAAAGGAAAAAAAAAATCAGTAGACCACATCCCAGCTAGAACAGGCAGGAAAGCAGAACATACTTCCCCCCTGTTGGCTGCATTTGTCCAGCCAGATTTCCATCTTTCATATACCCTGCCTGGCCCAAAGCATCTGGAAAAGCAGCCAAGAGGATCCGCATGGCTTCCCTTTGGTGCTGACAAAACGGAATTGCAAACTGAGATTGGGTGTCCAGCTTGCGGAGAGTGTGCTACTGTTCAGAGTGGCCTAATTGTCTCAGAGCAGCGTCCGTTCAGTGCTCACTGGGCCACCTCCAGGTGCCAGGTTTGATTTAGAGAGCATCTCATTCAAACCTCAGGTCACCCGACTCACCCATCACGCTTCCAGTACCTAGCGCTAACAGCACAGGGGCTTTGCAGAGATTGACCAAGAGGGGGACTTTTTCAGACAGACATATTGTTTGTAACAAAGAGAACCAATGTGAGAAGCAAGGATCCTTGTATAGATTGTCTATTTCAATGGTCTTGGAGCCTTTACTCCCAATGGTTATCCTGATCTATCCCTCACAGCTGCTTACAGGGAACGGCAAGAAGATTTAATGGAAAGAAAGATTATCTTGGTGGGGGTGCTGGGGCCCTGGGGCTGGGCCCTGGTGCTGGGGCCCAGCACCTGGGGGTGCTGGGCACCCTATTTTTCCGTGGTGCCAATAGCTTATTCCATTGTTAAGCCATTGATCAGGCTGTATGAGGTATTTGGTTTTGAAAACTGATCCTTAATTGAAAACAGTGATCCTGGCCTTAAGGAACTTCTAATTTAATTTAAAGAAAAAAGGCAGTCACTGAAGAAATTAATTTTTGCAAAATGGCTTCGCTTTTGGGTGGTCAGTGGAAATGTTGCTTTTGTCTGCCAGGCTAATCTAATTCCAGTAGGGGGTAAAGGGAGTTTTTTTTTTTTTTTAAGCACCTTGTTTCTTGTTGCGATGTAGACTTTGTCACTCGTACGCTTTTAGGGCTCAAAGGACTTTGAATTCAATCCTTGATTTTTGCAGTCAGGACACTGAGACCAGCATCTTCCCCTGTAAATGACACTTTGGTTGTGTGAGATTATAAAAGCCTGTCATGCTGATGTATCTCTACTGGTGTGTGAGCGGCACCTGCATAAGATAAGAGGAATTTTACAGGACAATTTGGGAAAGAGGAATGCATGAAGTCCCATCATAAATTTATTGAACAACCACTGCCAGAAATGCAACACGGTGTTGAGAAATGACTCAATGTGGAGGGCAATGGAGAGTCTCAACTGGGGTTGGGGGAAAAATCTCGGGCAAATGGGCTCGCAAATAATCACACCCTCCAATTTAACGTGGGTCAAGTGGGTGGGATGGCCTCTCATCCCTTGTGCACACAGTCCTCCAGCTGTCCTCAGTATTCCCTTTATCTTCATGATGTGACCACACTCATGGTTGGGGACCATTTTTACAGTGTGAATGACTCCAGGCTGCATAGCAGGTGTATCCTACCAGGTTGGGAAACATGCTAGCAGTTTCTAAAACTTCTCTCTGGGTTTCCCTTGGTATAGGAGGTACTTTTTTGTGTATCTGTACTCTATTTATCTTTAAATTAGTTGGTTTTGGATAAAACAGTAGTCAGTATCACATCACATGCCAATAAAATTTTGCTGGAGATAATTCAAAAACAGTGGCATCAGTACCTTGGCAGGAAACTGCCAGAATGTCAAGTCAGATTCAGAAGGGGCTGAGCAATGAAGTCAAATGGAGCTTTGCTGAAAGCAGAGAATACCAGAAAGATGTCTACTTATGCTTTACTGTCTGTATTAATCTGGGTAAATTAGAGAAATAAATCCACAAGAATATATATATACATATATATATGTATATGGTATATATAATGTTTAAAGGTGGTTATATATATATGAGAGAGTTTTATATAAAGGGTAACTGTACATTAAGAAACCATTGGCTGAGCCCTGATGGCGTAAGTGGTTGAGTGCAGGACTGCAGCACGTGGGCTTGGCGGTTCAAATCCAACAGCGGCTCTCAGGAGCAGTGCTGAGTAGCTCCCTTGACCACCAGAGGGCAGTGATGCCCTCCTCAAAAAAGAAAAAGAAATCATCCAAACCCCGTGCTGACCAAGCTCATAAGTCCAACATTAGCCCACATATCTGACACCGATTTACAAAGTCCTCCTCAATTTCACAAAACACACCCAATGACACCAACTGCAGGAGTAAAACCAAATAAGTGAGTGTGGAAGCATCTCAATGTTGGTAGGGGTTTCCACACAGCTGCTCCAGCACCCAGGTCTGCATCAAGGTAGTTCCATGTGTAAAGTGACCAGATTTTAAGTGGGACACCATTAACCGGGGGGGGGGGGTTTCTTGATTAAAATTTGGTCTATATGGAGCAACAAAAATTTTCATTGAACACAAAAATACTATTGTAATATATTTATGTGAATTTTAAAACACTGTGGGTCATTGTTAAATTGTTAAAAATTGGGACGTCTCGTCACTCTATCCATGTGACTTCTCCTCAGGAATGTCTTACAGGACGTGAGACTTGCCAACTGAAGCAGGGAACTGGCTAAGGCAGTTGCACACTGGTCTGACCTTCAGAGAGCAAGAGACCTGAGAACTAGAAAGACGAGTCTCATCGAGCCATTTATCTCTATGCCCTTCAATGAATCCCACATGTGTTTATCCGACAGGTTGGCACAATAAATCTTAACTATCTCATTGCCAATGCAAAAGCATTTGATGATGTGGATCACAACAAACTGTGAATAACATTTTGGAGAATGGGAATTCCAGAATACCTAATCGCACTCATGAAGAATCTCTATGTAGACCAAGAAACAATTGTTTAAAAAGAACAAGGGAATACTTCATGGTTTAAAATCAGGAAAAGTGTGTCAGTTTGTATCTTTTCATCATGTTTATTTCCTTTGTTTGCTGAGCAGATAATTCAAGAAACTAGATTGCAAGAAGAATGAGAGGAAAGCTCATTAATCATCTGTGATATGTAGAAGATGCAACATTGCTGCTGAAAGTGAGGAGGCATTGACTCATGAATTGATGAAGATTAAAGACAATAGCCTTCAGTATGAATTGCATCTTGTCAAAACCAAACTCACTGCCATTAATTTGATGCCGATTTATAGAGACCCTATAGATAGGGCAGACCTGTAACTTTCCTTGACTGTAGTTTTTTACGGGCGTAGAAAGCCCTGTCTTTTTCCCTTAGAGGGGCTGGTGATTTCGCATTGCTGACCTTAGGGTTAGCAGCTTCACGTGTAACCACTATGATCCCAATGGCTCCTCCCTCATCATAAAGAAAACAAAATATTTTTACAACTGGACCAACAAACAACATCATGATAAATAGAAAAAAAAGACCAAAGCTGTATAGAATCATTAGACTTGAAGCTTCATCCCTGGAAGTTGCCATCAAGAAATACACACATACATACATATACATACATACATACATACATATACATACATTGTTTTTTAAAACCTATCACAAAAGACATCTTTAGAGTGTTAAAAAGAAAAGATATCACTTTGAGAACTATGGTGAACTTGTTATTTTTAGTAATACCTTATGTATGTGAAAGCTAGACAATGAATGAATATAAAAGATTAAAGAAGAGTTGATACCTTTTAATTAGGGCATCGGTGAAGAATGTTGTATATAGCATAGACCTATAGAAAAATGGGCAAATCTGTATGGGAAGAAGTGTAGCCAGAATGCGTCCTAGAAGCCAACATAATGAGATTTCTCACATGCTTTGGTCATGTTATCGGGAAGAACAAGTCTTTGGAGAAGGACACCATGCTTCGTGAAGCAGAGGGTCACGGAAAAAGAGGAAGACCATTACGGAGGTTGACTGACACAGGAGCTGAACAATGGGCTGAGTATGAGGATGATGCAGGACAAGACAATGTCTCCCCTTGTACATAGAGTAGCGATGAGTTAAAATCAACCTAATTGAACCTACCAGGAGTGAGCAGTCCTGTGTGTTTGCCCAGCTTGATTTAAATTGATTTAGTTCCAAACTTCAGGTGGTCTCTTCATTTTGACTACGTTCCTCACTCTCCGGGAAGACACGCAGTCCTTCTTTAGTATTTTTGTGGATAGAGAACCAGTGAGTTTGCGGTTTGAATCTACATTTGAACGTACGATGTGGCCAAAGACATAAACAAAATTAAGGCAGTGGGGGAGGGAGAAGAACTCCCTTTTAAATTGGTTGAATCCGGCTGCTGTGTCATTGACACAAATACTCCTTTGTCGTATTGTTTTAGGTTTCCCTGGAATTCACTTATCTGAGGTGGTTTCAACAGAATCCTTTCGGTGTTGGCCGCTTTCATGAACAAAGGGGAGAGGGTCTGCGTTATGAATAGAGGGCGCATCTATCACAATACAGTAATGGGATGCACCTGGCGTGTCCACAGCCCACAGATAGCAAGTCCATGGAAGATTACATTTTCAAAATAGAATGATCTCGTAATCTCCTAAATCAATCAAGCCTTCTCACTTAGTAGTAAGTGTGTCAGTGATGAGCATATGTATGCTCCTAATGAAGTAATAATTTATCATTACTGTGCAGGTATAAATAATATATATTAAGATGGACAGTTTAAACCTATATGTAAAAATATTGAACTAGATTTCTTTCTCATAAAAGCAACAATTAATATTGAGTTGTCTGATTTTATTTCATGTAGATGGTTTAGAACAAGGCAGAATGAGTGGATGAACAAAGAAAGAATACGTTAATAATTACGGTCACCCAACGTCACAGGCAAACCAAACCTGCTCCCATGGAGTTGATTCTGATTCATTGTGAACCTATCCAGGTCTCACCTCATCTTTCCCCTGTGGAGTGGCTGATGGTTTTGAACTGCCAACCTTGAAGTTGTCAGTTGCAATGAATGCAATGAATTACCTATGTGACTCTCCTAGTCATAGTCCCATTACACCCATAAAATAACTTAGCTCATTTTCTTGGTGAGTCTAGGTAAGAGGTGGGGCAGCATACTGGTTGGTTTATGCATCAGCTGTGAGTGATTGCTAACAAAGTGATTCCATCCTGTTGGGCATACACTGAATCATCCCAGGAGCAGGAAGTGGAAATCTCACTCCCAGGGAAGGAGAAGAGCCAGGAGTGGAGCATGTCCTTTGGATCCCGAGATTGCTTTTCTTCTTATCTCCTTGATCCAGTAGATAGCAGTGACACCAGAGGCACGCTGGAGGAGCAGTGACAGCAGTAGAACCAGAAGCAGAGCAAAAGATAGAGTGATGGGCTTCCCAGCCCACAGGGCAAGTCAAGCAGGGTGCTCGAGGGCAAGAAGTTGGCTTGTAGAGGGGGCTGCTGTTTCTGGCCACGTAATTGCAGGAATGTGGTAACATTGATCCATGGGGCTTGGATTCAATGTTTTTTGGGGTTGAGGCATACAATGGAGTGACATGATCTTTCGGCATTCCTTGATAGCCCACAAAGACTGTTGCTTGAGTAGGGCAGAGACCTGTCCAAGAGACTGAGTGTCATAGCAGGGAAGAAACTGTCCTGATTGAACAACTGTGTCCTGTGCATTTTCCACCTAACAGCTGTAATCTGTTCATTTCCCTACTAAGCCCTGTAAGCCTAAGCATTGTCTGTGAACTCTGTGTATTCATTTCAATGAATTGTGGAAGCCAGCAGGGAAGTAGAGTATGGGGAAAATGGAGTGTTTGGAGAGGAAAGACTGGTGTCAAACTAGGGTTAAGAAACATGGAGGCTGGAGGCATGTCTGACCATCTGCCTTGTGGCAATCAGAGGTGAGGTGCTGGCCCTGTGCCATTTCTACAGCTGACAGTACTTACCTGACAGGGTCACCAGGGCTTAATTGCTGCCAATGTATATGAATTTTGCTGCCAATGTATATGAATTTTGCCTTCATCAGGGTAGACTAGGGGTTTTATGCTAACAACCTCTAATATTCAATGTTCAACTCAACAGATGTAACTTTCTTGTTGAGAAGGATGGCATTGTGTCTCAAAGAACCTGGGTAATAGAAGTTTCACTATTTTACACCTGTATTTTCTGGAACATTCCTCCACCTTGGTTGACCATAGGGGGAAAGACTAGAAAATTGTACAAAAACATTTGACTGCTTCTTCCTAGAAGTGATATGCCACTTTTGTGTAGAGTCCATTGGCTAGGAACAGTTGTATGTCATAGCATAGCCATAGACTACTTGGAACAAATGTGTATGGGGGAGTGAAGTATTTCAAAAGGACTGCTCATTGTTCTACAAATAGAAGTATAGATGCAATAAATACCACCTGTTTCTCTAGCAAGTATGGCCAAGAAAAAAAATGTTTCAAATATGTAGTACAAGTAGAGAAAAAAATTGTCCAGGATATAACTTGTCATTTTCAGTGAACCCAAAGGATAAAACCCATTTAAAACATCAATTAGAACACTTACATGCAATTTACTTAACGCAGACATATGACTTTTCTCTTTTCAAATGATAGATACTTAGTTCTCCTATACTCAGGGATTTAGTTTTCTGGTTTTTAGTTCAGAAATATTTTGAAAGGTTATAGCATATGGATACTTGTTTGGAGAATACCCTTTTTCCTGCATTCGATCAAAGAGTTATTCTTAAGTGGATCAATATTGTCAGAAAAAAGAGAACCACCTACCCAAGCCCAACAAGGAATGTGTTTAGGTAGGTTGATGGCATTTGCTGACATGAGACTCAGGTTGCTGGGCTCCCATTGTCTTGTGTGCAACAATATGAGCCACAGATATTTCTCTCCGCCAGGGTACTGCTGTTCCCAATGCTCTCCTGGGCTGGAACTTGGTGGGAAGAGATCACCAACTCCCTTCTCCTGAGGAGCTGCTTGGTGGGTTCAAAGGGCCAAACTTGTGTTTCCCAGCCTGGTGCCATTGCTCCTCCTCTTGTTTTCAATGTTCAGGTTCACTCCTTAGACCGGATCAGTTGCCTGCCCCTTTGATTCTGACTCAAGGTCACCCCCAAGGTTGAGTAGAACTATTCCAGGCTGGGACCTTTTGGAAACAAATCCCTCTCAGCCTGCCCTCACACCCTGTCTTCTGAGGTGACTCTGGAGGGTAGCGTCCAAGTGCCATCCAGGAATCCCGTGTATGCCACCTGGCCTTCTCCTGAATTCGTGACCCCTTTTTAGAGTGGGGGAAGGGTGCATGCCCCACAGGCTCCCGCACCAGCACGCATTATCACGTTTCTAAAAGAAGCGGTGGGCCTTGGGGGCTAGCTTCTTGGCAAACAATAAGAAGCTCGACTCATTATTTCAGAGAAATCAGGGAGTAAAATGGACATGAATGCAAACCATGATAACTCTGGCAATCTTGAACATTTCAAAGGTCAAAAAGCCTCTATTATGTCCAAAGGGAAACTGCAATTATGTAAATGGGAGGTTTTACTAGGTAACTTGTGTTCATTTCTTATCCCCAGAGGAGTAAATGGTTTTAATGTATGGAGAACAACATGGAGCCAGGAAGTCCATACAAGCAGTATTTTGTGGAAGGAAGAGAAATGTCTAACTTAATTTCAAGTTGATGCGTCGTGGGGTAAATGTGTGTGTTTGGCTTTCAGTTACTGGAGCTTTGGCATCCCACAAAGACCCTGTGGCTTGGGAAGCCGGGGAGCCTGTCAGAGCACACCTGGGGGAGGCCGGCAAATACATACTACAAGTAGGCAGCAGCCCCGCCTCATCTAAGTTGGGCCAACAGCTACAATTGGGAACAGAACGTGTTTGAGAGTCACATGTCAAGTCGGTAATAATTCACTCGTTCGAGGAACAGCTGAACCAAATTTTACAAACTCCATCTCGTTTGGGGCCCTAGCATCCTCTGCATGCTGGGTTTCAAGCTGGTGCCCATTATGCCGTGCCTATGAAAATGCGCTAGAAGCAAAGCAGGTCTTCGTGGAGTGGTTGAGCATGCTGTATTATACAGTAATTATGCCATCAGTGTAGAACCTCGTTTTATATGGAGACGGGGGAAAACTCCTGAAGAGGTTTTTTTTTTTTTTTCATTATCGCCATGGGATGATAAAATTGCAGAACTACACTAACTTCAGAGGCTATTTTTAAGCTTAAAAAAAGTACTCCAATTTTGCTGAATTTTAACAAAACTCCACCATTCAAATCATAGTTCAGATTCTGAAGGCTTGCCTCTATTTGCTGCACACCGATCACACAGGCATTTCTCTGTCAATGACCAACCACAGACATACCAATTGAAGCACCATTGAGTCAGAGGGTCACCAGGTTAAAGAGGAATAAGACCATCTCAGATCTGATTCCTGCTGACATTGAGGATGCTGGGAAATGAGAAGGGGGAAGGGAAAGGTCCAGCTAGCGGAGCTATTCCAATGACTTATAAAGTAACAGCACTGGATATATCATTTTTATACCATAAGTCATGCTTTGACTTAAATACCTAGTAATTGCTGACCAGGTGCAAGGGCTGCACTCAACAAGGGGTAGGAATCGGGTCAGCCCTTGGGGATGTGCAGTCCACTGTTAATTAGTCCCATTTGTCTATTGATTGCTAACTAGGTATTGGGGATTACATTTATTACAAAGAAAGGGATTATCTAATTTATGGATAACCCAGGCCCTTGATTTCTCCCCTTCTGCCCGTCGACTTCAGGACTCACTTCCAGCACCTTAGGGAGCAAGCAATGGGAAATATAAAGGAAGATAAGCCCCAAAGGCTAATTTGCTACTTGCTAGCGAACCTGGAAAACTGAAGGCTTAGGAGAGAGTGTGCAAGTTTGAAGGTGAGCAACAGATTAGGTATTCATTTTGGCTGTTGATTTTATGTTCATTTAAAGATAAGAAATAATTGGTGTCTTCATTTGCTACATACACGGTAAGTGTCGAATTGCACATGCATCTATCTATCATCTATCTATCTAGCATCTATCTATGATCATCATCTGCATAGCTAAACAGTGTGCTTATACAGGCTAGAGCTGTGGCATGTAGTCAGCGTTCTTAAAAATCACAGCCTCATAAACCTATGTTGCAGTTATACCTACAGGGCATCTATCAGTTGGAATCACCTTGATGGCAATGGGTATCCAGATATCTACACATTCACCTAGTGTGTGTGCATGTGCATGTGTGTAATGCCTGTCTCCTGTTATGGCTAAAGCAAGGAAAAAATGCATGCAGCCCTCAGGCTTCCATATGCATTTCTCCATTACAAAAATTACCATCTAAGGCTCTATCCTTGGCCTCAGGGTCGGCACAATGAGTCTGGAGCCCTCCATGCATGTAACAAAGGAATTTAAGAGTAGAATACACTGAGGGTATGTGTGCAATACACTGAGGGTAGTGGACAGACTTCGGGCCTCTGCTCATATGCTCTCTCAATATAAGAACCCTTTGTTCTAACAAGTCAGCATTCTGAGGTGCTTATTCTCCTGACACAGTCACTGAAGACAAAATGGGTGTTTAAGCAAATGTGGTGAAGAAGACGGCCGGTGCTGGCTTTAAAAAGATAAGAGAGTTTGGGGTCTTAAAGGCTTGAAGTTAAATAGAACAGAAGCAACAAGCCCACATGGAAAAAGCACACTGGTGGTGATGTGCTAAGGAGGGCTCATGGAGATCTGGTAATAAGCATCAGAGGACACAACAAACAAACAAACAAAAACATTTTGTGGAGAATGAGGGTTAGTGGTGGAGCAGAGGCCTAAAGCCCATCTGTAGACAATGGAATAGTCCCCCCACAGAGGGACCACAGGGAAGGGCCACAGGGCACAATGTAGGAAAGCTTCGATGAAACACAATATTCCTCTAGTTCCTTGAGGCTTCCTCACGCTCTACTCTCATGACCCCAGTGCTACTTCTCAATTTGGACTACATCATAGCATATGCACAGGTATAGAAAAGAGATGGGGATTCATGACACACAGAAACCAGAAACCGGAGTAGGAATAGTTATGGAAGAAGGGTAGGGACAAGAGGGGAGAGGGAGGGAGAAAGGGGCAACTGATCACAATGAACAGTACATAACCATACACACCTCTCCAGGGGGAAGAACAACAGAGAAGACAGGAGAAGGGAGACAGTGGTTGGTGTAAGATATGAAAATAATAATAATCATTTATCAAGAGGGTATGAAGGAACAGGGAGAGAGGGGAAAAATAGGAGCCAATACCAAGGGCTCGATAGAAAGTAGATGTCTAGAAGTGAATGAAGGCAACACATGTACAAACATGCCTCATGCAATTGATGTGTGGATTGTATCAAGAGTTGTAAGAGTCCCCAGTAAAATGGCATTTTAATTAAAAAAAGAAAAGAGAGAAGAGGCAGACAGAGGCTGCAGAATTGCAGCCTTTTCCCTGTGCCACATCATTGGTGGTGAGCTTTGGGACCAGTCCCATGGGTATTACTTATTCCAGGGTCTAGTTTCCCTTTTTAAACTTGAGAAGGAAAGATGTACATCAGCAAAGGATGGTCTCTTGTCTCTCTGAAGACCAGATCTCCAGCACATATTTTCAGCACAGGGAGTTTGAGTTCTTGTGTATATCCAATGCCTTCCAATAGGGACTCCATCTTCCAGCACTGTGTGCAGAATGTCCTGTGGTGAACAATTGGGAGCTCCCTGGCTGATCTTGAAAAGTGGACCTCCAGGCATTTCTTCCGTGTACATCTAAGTCTCAAAACTCCATTGAAAACTCCACTGGACTGATTCTGCTGGTGCTTTGAATATCATCGCATAGTTTCTAATATCCAAATAGCACAAGGTTATCACAGTACTATATATGGATGGAAGCTGTAGTATGTGAACCACTTACATTCTCCCTTGCCGATGAGACCACTTCCTGATCCATTTAACCAGTGTCACGCTGTAAATTCCACAGTAAGTCTATCTCTCTCTCTCAATCTATCTATCTCCCCTATATTAACTTGTTCTTTCCTTCCTTCTCAATTTGGACTGCATCATAGCATATACACAGGTATCCTTTCCTTTCCTTTCCTCTGAAGATACCTGCCCACAATAGAAGGCAAGTATAGGTGATAATCAGGTCTTACCCCCTTGATGAGTCAAACTCAAAAAAGACAGTCATGCCTACAGTTGGCCAAGGAACAAAAGAACTTTGATCAAGAAATAAAAAGTTACTGGACAGACAGCAGATCGACTTGGATGATATTTAGAATCGTGGGCTACCACAAGTCATTTCCGGATCAAGAATCATCACCCTATACCAATACATACTCTTCACCTGTCCTCAGAAATCTGTTTCATATTCAGTCCCTGCAATGTACTTCCTGGTGTACATGTATATACTGCAAAGCTTATTCTGCTACGGGCTTGCTGTATGACTCTATCCCTGCCTTGCTTTTTGCTGATCAACCCAGGTAGAACTCCTTCTCACTTTCATCTAGTCTCTGCCTCTCTACTTTTTAAAGGCACACAGAGCCAGAACCAGGTTGGTAACACTGATTTTCCTCAGTCTGCCTTAGAGATGCTTGCTTCTTTTTAGGTCATGCTGTGGGTCATTACATTTTAAGTCAACTTTCCTGCATTTAAGTCACGATAGGCAAGAAGTTTCTGAACCTGGATCCTGGCTTGTCTGCTCGTGCATGATCATACTCTCAGAGTTTATATAGCAGCACCAAGTGCATGATTGACATGAATGTATCTCTAGTATACAGCATATACATTCATTTAATAAATCTTAGAAGGTAACGTGAGCAAAGGGAAAGGGTTTTGTGGGAGCTAGGGCATTGTTGTCCTGCCTTTTTATTTTTTAATCATTTTATTGGGGGCTCATACAACTCTTATCACAATCCACATATCCATCCATTGTATGCCAAACACATTTGTACATTTGCTGCCACCATCATTCTCAAAACATTTTCTTTCTACTTAAGCCCTTAGCTCCTTATTTTCCCCCTCCTTTCCTGCTCCCTCCTTCTTCATTAAACCCTGCATAATGTATAAATTATTATTTTGTCATATTGAATGCTGTCCAATGTCTCCCTTCGCCCACTTCTCTATGGTCTGTACGCCAGGGAGGGGGTTATATGTAGATCCTTATAATTGGCTCCCCCTTTCTACCCCACCTTCCCTCCACCCTCCCAGTATCACCACTCTCACCACCGGTTCTGAAGGGATCATCTGTCCTGAATTCCCCATGTTTCCAGTTCCTGTCTGTACCAGTGTCCATCCTCTGGTCTAGCCAGATTTGTAAGGTAGAATTGCGCCCCCCTTTTCTTAATTGTTGTACTGCATCAGCTTTGACATCTGACTTTGCACTTCCGAGGAGACGTGTCGGGTCCTGCCGGCAGAGAACCTGGTCGTCACCCAAGGCCTCCTGAGAGAGAGCCCACTTCTGGAGGTAGCAGTCATCAGCTAGCTCTGTTTGATTAACTCTCATATTTTCTCCCTATGAGCCTAACTGCTAAGGCACATGTGTGAATGCCAAGCAGTCCCCCAGGACATGGAAACATCCATTTGGAAGCCCCGAATGAGAGTGGATGAATTCTGAATTTCCAGCTCACTTGACGAAATGATGGTCCCTGAGGTAAAATTCTGCAAGAGAAATAGGCTGCAAGGTGCTAACACCCACTTTTTGACATGAGGATGGTCTCCTGCCTCTCTGAAAACCATCTTTCCGCCAATAACATTCAGAAAATACTTATCTGGGCTGGCGCTCACACGGTCAGGTTCGACACGGGATATGCAAGCAGCGGTCATTTGTACTGATTTTCTGCTCTTAAAAAATACATTTGGAGAACTATTTGGTTCCTGTAAAGCAAAATAGACACCTACTTTTTTTTTAGAGTGCATTTTTCAAATGGCAAATCATAAACTACTGACCTTAAGAGAAATTCAATAAATCATTAAAAATGCTGCTGCCTGCAAGCCCAGCTATGACTAATTCCTCATCCTTGGCATTATCAGATACATTAAGACTTTAGTCACCCTTACCAACCACCTAAATATTGTACATCAGAGCAGCTTCTTGCTAATGCAAACCTCTGGCGAAGGGTAAGAGGATTCTCTTTCTCTGTGTAACTGCATTATTTGTGTATTTATATTCTGGGGGCGCGCGGGGTGGGGCACAAACTACTGGGTTCTGCGCTGAGAGGCCACCAGCTGGAGAGAGGCACTCCCTGTTGTCCAGAGACACAGTGGCGCCTCTCACATCCAGAGCAGCAAGTTCTCCCTGGCCTGAATTTTTCTCACCAGAGGAGGAGGAGGAAGATAATAGCAGGATTGACAGGCAGAGCTTCCCTTTTAGGTTAATCCCATGTGCGTGGGGTGGGGGTGGGGGTGGGGTGGGGTGTGAGCTACTTCCTTTTCCCTTTTGTGTGACCACCCTTTGAGCATTTTAGGGACTTCACTTAAAAAATGAACACAATCTGACCTCTCATTGTCAACCGCTCAAGTGACCTAGATATTAAGAAAGCAAATTAAACGTTTTCCCAAGCTGCCTCTTCTCCCACCCACAGGCACATGTAAACTAACCCCCTCCCCATTCTGTGGTTACATAAACAAGTAGGCCTATGTAGATGAGCTTTCTCTTTTTCCACGCCAAAAACAAAACAAAACAAAACAAAAACCAAACCAAACACACTGCCATCTAGTTCTTTCCGACTCCAGGCGACACTGTAGGACAGACTAGAATGACCCCTGTGGGTTTCTAAGACTAACCCGTGTCGGAGATAGGAAGCCTCCTCTTTCTCCTGTGGAGGGGCTGGCGGTTTCAAACTGTTGACCCCACTATTAGCAGCCCAAGGTGTAACCTGCTTTGCTACCAGGACCCAAAAAACAAACAACACCGCTGCCTGAACTGTACTTCTCTGCTGACTCATAGCAAGCTGCGATAGGTTACCGTGATTGTAACTGGTTATGGCAGTGCAAAACTCTGTCTTTCACCCGTGCCGCTGGCGGTGGTTTCGAACTGCCGACCCTACGGATCGCAGCCCAGCGAGCAGCCGTCACACCACGATAACTGGCATTTGCTATGTGTTATTCAGTCTATGCCACGGTCACCGCTAGTGGTCCTGTCTGGTGGATTCTGTGGAAAGTTCCTCTGTGTCAGGAGTCTGCTGCGTGTGTGCACCGTGACACGTTCCTGTGTCAGTTCCTTTTCCAGCAAGCCCTGTCTCCTCTCTCCATCAGGTTTTAGGCACCAGGGAGGCCCCAGCGCCTCTCTTTCCCAGTGCTCAGCACACTCAAGACCTGATCTTGCAAAGCTGCTTGTAACCAACTCTTGAGGCTGAATTTCAGTTTAATTTCAACGGACTCCTTTTTGTGGGCACATGTTGTGGAGCCATGCGCGTTGTGTCTCTTGGCCACTAACCAATTAACCACACCTACGCGCTGAGCTAAGTATCTGTGCAACCTTAGTGAAGCAGACAATTATGTAATTACCCAGATAATTCAGGGGAAGGAGGGAGCTTTGCTGGATGGCTGGGGAGCGTGGCTATAGAGACCTGGCTCAGAAGAGAATTTTTTCTTTCTTTTATTAAAATGTCTTCAAAGATATGTGGGACGAACTTTCTTGGGGGTTGGGTGGACTTCCTGGATGGGCGAGAACATGATTGCAAGCTCCCCAAAGAATTGTGAAAGTCACTTTCTGTCTATGACTAGGGAAATGTGTCCCAGTCCTAGCTGCTGAACTCGAGGTTGGGAAAGCAGTGATCTGCAAACACACACACAGTCTGGTTCTCATCAGAATTAGAGCCTGAGGTTGCATAAGACGTTAGACAGGTGTTAGTCAAACAATCAGAGAACCAGTTACTCTCTTCTGCTTCACGAAGCCTCTAGTTGCTTTGCAGTAGAGTTGGTCTCCATCAGACCTTCCAGAAGGGAGTGTTTTTGGAAGTTGATTACTAAGACTTTCTTTTGAGAATACACTCACGATTACTGAATAAGACAGGCAGCAGCAGAGCGAGACTGTGCTCCAACATTTCTCCCTATGGCCATTAGGCCTGGCCAGAGTGCCTGGGAGTCATGGCTAGGGTTGAGTCCAGCAGAGGCACCTTGGTGAGACAACCAGCCATCTGCTTCCAAGAACCAACCATTGAAAACCTTGAGGCACACCGTTGTGCCAGAATGCATGTGGGGTAGCAGCGAGTCAGAAGTCACTGGTTTGGGCTTGAGATGTGGAGGTGGCGTGTAGCAGCAATTTGGGCAGAACCATCTGCACACACCAGTGAACCAGTGGAAGAACAAAGCTGCCCAGGAGTAATTAGTATGACTGGAATGTAAAGAGTACTAGGAAAGAGTGTAAGGATGAGCAGGGCTGCAAAGACCAGCCCTCATCTGAGTTGGAAGGAGATGCAGACCTGGGTTTTATCAGGGAACTTCAAAATGTTCCTGAAAAAATGGAGCTAAAAGACAATGGGATGTTTTTCCCAGGAATTTTTTGACAGTCCTTTTGTCTATGGAAAAGAAGGCCTTTGGCAATTAGTTTCAAGTGCTGTGTGATCACTCACAGCTGACAATGAGGACAGAGATGGGTATTAAAAACTGCTGTTTGGGGGTGCTCCCCAAGTAGGGTGCATGCCATTCTGCACTGTGGATGCATCTCTCATGGGGTCCACAGGGTGCAGTTGCATTTTTTCCATGGTAAGAGAGACAGGAAGTTGCTGAAAGTGAGGGTGAGTATATCTGATTTGTGCTTCAAAACCAACACCTTCTAATTGTCTTTAGGAATGGAAGGGGTTGAGTGCAGACTGGGTGATGGTGGGTCACATAGACAGTTTGGTAGGTAAGTGATGGGGCAACTTAGAAATGTGGTTCTCAACCAGTGGGTCGAGACCCCCTTGGGGGTCAAAGGACACTTTCCCAGCATTCGCCTAAGACCATGGGAAAGTACATGTTTCTCATGATCCTAGGAATGAGGCACTGCTCCTCTATCAGTCTCCAGGAGGGGCACCCGCATGCAGAGAGGCTGATGTGGTGAGAAATAAGTTATCTCAACCTTTTTTCCTACTGATGTTGGCTTTTCCTGCCTACTGTCCCCAAATGTAGCAATGTGGTATACAGTTGTCATATTAAGACTGTTGCCCATGCTACATGATGAAGTTTCATTTATTTGCCATGAGAAATAAATATTTCACAATCTGTAATTACATATTTTTTTAATTGTTCTTTTTTTTTTTTAATTGAAGCTTCCTCGTTGGCCCAAACAAGGGGATGTCTGTGACCGAGGGGAGGGGAGCAGCCGGCGTGGGGAGAGTCATCTTAATTTTCCACGGACACACAGTACTAAATGAACAAGCACAGACTCACTACTGCAGTTAGAAGTTGGCAGCCTGGAAAAGGGGGAGGGGTGTGGAGAGTGGTCGTTAAAAAAAATACAGCTCCCCTCTCCAAGTGTGGTGCCTGGCGGAGGGGGGGGAAATGATAGAGAGGAACTTGGTCTGTTTCAACAGAGGAATCAAAGATCAGAAGCCGGTTTGGGAAGGCCGGGGCGGAGGGAGGAGGGTTGGTCCAGGGGGTGGGAGGGGGGGCTGTTTGGCAATTGGGGCAAAGGGATTGCCCTCCCCCCTGCTGGGGTCCCCCCCAGCCTCTCCGGTCTGGCAGGAAGGGTGCCTGCAGCTCCCGCAGGCAGGTCTGGGGCTGCCGGATGCTCCTGGCAGGGGTGGAGGGGGCTCTCAAGGGCTTGCCATCCAGGGAGATGACGGCGCTGCCCCCCAGCTTCTCGGCCAGGGTGCAGCGGTCCTTGACCTCCTCGTAGCAGTTTGCTTGTAATTCGTGCTTGGTCCCCGTCAGCTTCTTCTTGATGGCATCCTTGGAGCTGGCGTAGATCATTTTGCTCTTAAGGGGCGCACACTCCGGGGCCTAGAAGATGAACACCAGGTCCTCCTCCTTGCTCTCCTTGGTCTCGTAGGTGGCATCGTACAGAGCGTAGCGGCAGTCCTTGTCGGGCAGCATCTTGACGAAGGTGGCGTAGGGGTCGACCACAGTCTGGCCCACGTTCCCCGCCAGGATCTCCTTGCCCTCCTCCAGGATGATGTTCTTCTTGTCTTCGCTCAGGCAGAAGAGCACCGCCTTCTTGCGCTTCTTGACCTCCTCGGGCGTTGAGGACTTGCGCACCTTCATGTCGTTGAAGACCTTGATGACGCCGTCGGAGTCCGCCACGCCGGAGGCCATGTTTCCGGAAGCGAGGAGTCTGGCAAAGAGAGGCAGAGAAGATGGGACCCGCTGCAGTTGCTGCCGGGACCCGACTGAACGCGGCCTCTCCCGGCCCCTCCCGTTTCGACATATTGTTTTTGTGATGCATCACTATGCTTTAGTTGTGTGCAATTGGTAACAACGAAATTACATCCTGTATATCAGATATTTGCATGACGGTTCATAACAGAGGCAAAATTAGAGTCACGAAGTAGCAATGGAAATAATTTTATGGTTGGGGGTTCTGTAATTTTATGGTTGAGAACCACTGACTTGGACGAAGGAGGTAGTGCTGGAGCTCTGAGACCTCTGACCGGCTATTCGTTTCACATAATGAAGTCCACTTCTACTTGACTCCGTAAGGAGAATCTCATGCTCAGCAACAAAGTTGGGTGGAACAACAATCTCTTCTCATAAGGAAACGGAGATGGGGCCTTACTGATCCTATGACATTTACACTTGAAAACCCAGAGGTGATCATTTCTTACTAGCCACAGCTGCCCGTGAACTGTTCCAAAGACCCAATGAACAGAAACTCTCCCACAAGGTTACCTGACGGATGAGGATGGCACGCTATTCAGCAGACTTCATTTTCCCTCCCATGAAGTCCATGACAAACTAGCTGGCGAGTAACTGTTGTGGCTGCTAGGTGCCTGGAGTCGTTTTTGACTCAGAGGGACCCTGTACACAGCAGAAGGAAAACACTGTGAGGTTCTGGGCCCTCCTCACAACCATTCACACATTCGAACCCCATTGTTCACTAATTGCTGTTGTGTTTTGCATCCAACAACCAGATTTAAACAAGATAATTTTGAGAAAGTGCAAGTACTCTTTCCCCCAACCTTAAAAAGCATGCCTCTCCACGGGATATCATTTTACTGCCTTGTGTGGCCTCCTGAAAACATACCGGTTCCTTATCTAGACAGTGTTTCAGCTTTTTCCCTCAGCTTTTCTGGGAAGCACTGGAAAGTTGAGAATGACAGATGATTGTAGGGGAAAAAAAATGGTCGCTCACTCAAAGTAAGCCCTGGTGAGGACTGCAACACATGCACAAATGAGCTTGGCACAATGGATTCATGTATTGACTGTGATTACAGTTATACAAGCCTCCAATAAAATGATTAACAAAAACCCAGGTGGTGTGGTGGGTTCCCCACTGGGCTGCTAACTGTGGGGTCAGTGGATAGAAACCACCAGCTGCTGCTCCCCAGCAGAGCGATGATGCTTTCTGTTCCTGTGAAGAGTTCCAGGCTCAGAGACCTGCAGTGAGCGGGTGCGTGAGCTACAAATCCCAAGTTACCACCATCAAGTCCATGCGGACTCCTACCCTCTGAATTCAAAACTCATTGACATCAAGTTGATTCCAATCCACAGTCAGTCCATAAGACAGAGTCAAATTGCCACCGTGGGGGCTGCTCTGAAGCTTGAAGTGTTGATGGGAGGAGAAAGTATCGTCTCTCTCCCTCCTAGTGGCTCAGGAGTTGGATTGTTGGCCTGGTGGGTGCATACCCCCCCACACTCCCCTGACTTCCAACTTGCTGTGACGCTATTGAAGGTTTCAGAGGCTGCCAAACTTTGCAGGCGATGATGGCCTCATCTTTCCCCTGTGGAAGTTGGTATGTTTGAACAATCAATTAGGAGGTGAGCAATCCAATGTCTTACCCAAGGCATCACCAAGATTCCTTTGGAGAGTGATAGAAATATTAGGAATGGTTATAGTGATGATTAAAGTGCAACAAACTCGTCACTAAACTGTACATGTAGAAACCAACAAAATTCACGGCTATTGGGTTGATGCTGACTCAGCGATCTTATCGGACAGTTTCGGACAGGGTCTTTGTGGATTTCTGAGACTGTACCTCTTTATGGGAATAGAAAGCCTAGTGTTTTTTCCTCAGTGCAGCTGGTGGTTTTGAACTGTTGACCTTGTGGTTAGCAGGTCAACATGTAATCACTATGCCACCAGGGCAGATGAAGATTTTATTTTTCAAAACCAAAAAAACCCAAATGTTTTACTACTTCCATATTTGCTCCAATTAAAAACACACACACACACACACACACACACAAATGTTTGCTTGCAACATGTTTATATGCTTGCAGTCAGGTACCTAGAGGACAGTTGGCTTAATGACTTTCTTACTCAGCTGCCATGCTCAGAACCGCTAATTAGCAAATTCTGCCCCAGAAGAGAGGGGTGCTTTCTTGTAGGTTAAGGCAGCTCTTGCTGAGCTCCGGGAGGCTCTGGGACTGCCTTTCACTCCCAGGACCTCTCTCTGACATCCCTCTTTGCTTTGCTTATTCAGATGTTGCCTGAGATGGAAAGAGAAAAGCTGATAGTTTATCTCTTTCTCTCTATCTGACTCTAATCCGGAGACAATTTCTTTCCAGCAGAGGGAAAAGTTACCGTGGCAACTAGGCAACTAATTAACTCAATTAACTTTTCCCCTCTCCCTTTATCAATATTCAATTAACATGGAATCACTTCTTTGCTATGCTTGGTAATTTTATAACCTGCAGAGCAAATTCTTGATGTAGCCCAAGGACTGCAGGGAAGGGGGCAGGAGGCCTCAGAGGACAGCGAATGCTGCAGATGGAGGGCCAGAGCTGGATGACACCTCTCCCAGCTTCCAGCATGCAAGTGAGGTGCAACTGCTGAGAATGGAAGAGACAGAGACACCACTCTTAAGTGACTAAGATTAAATTTCTTGGCACTTAATAGAATGGAAACTCAGGAATAGATAAACAACAACAACAACAACAAACTCAGGAATAGATAAACAACAACAACAACAACAAACTCATGCTTGTCAAGTGGATTCTAACTCATGAAATGAGGGTTTTCAGTGGCTGAGATTTTTGGAAGCGGATTGCCAGCCTTTTCTTCTCAAGTGTCTGTGGGCAGACTTGAACCCACAGCCTTTTTTTTTTTTTGCAGCTGGACGTGGTAATCACTGGCAACCCTCGGGAGCTTCAGAGCAGAAATGCAACAAATGAAAGTATATTTCTTTCCATCTTAGTTTATGGACTGAGATTCATATGGCAGCTGTCAAAAATGATGGGGGGGGGTAAATGGGTTAACACATAACACATTTTTAACTGCTTTCACAGTGAATGTGGAGAAGTAGAAGGGGTTCTTTCCCCAGAAGGACAAAAGAGGAAAGGAGCTGAACCATACAGCTGTGCCTTCTGTTCCACAAACGGGGAAATATTCTTGTCTCCATATTGATTTGGAGTCTCAGGTATTTCCCTCACGTTCTCCAGCTGTAGAAATAAATTGCTCCATTAGAATTTCTCAAGGCATCACCACCATTACATTTGGTTCTTTGACATCCTTGTCATCTACTCTGGAACCCTGGTGGTGCAGTGGTTAAGCACCTGGTTGCTCATGGAAAGTTTTGAGGTTCAGATCCATGAGTTACTGCATGGGAGAAAAATGGGGCAGTCTGCTTCTGTAAAGGCTTTCAGCCTTGGGGGCTCTAGGGGTTCCTAGAGTCAGAATTGACTATTGACAAAGATTATCAACTACCCAAGATGTCATATGACAAGCAAATGACCACATCTCACCTACTTGTACTATAGCGCCTGAAAATGAATGTGGGTAAAACAAACAAACAAAAAACACCTGCCTTAATGAGTGAATTATTATAAATAGACCAATAGCCTTAGTGACCCTGGCTGGGTACTGAGTTATTGTCTGTCATGCATTGAGCTCAAGGATTATATCCCATGTAATAGCCTAGGAAATCGAAGTTAGTGTCCTCATTTTACAAATGAGAAAATCGAGGCTTATAGAACCTATGCACATACTGAGTCATCAAACATCTGGGGTTTAGATCCAGGTCAGCTGAATGTCAAGGACATTTAATCACTGACTATGCCTTCTGCATAAACAGAGTTCAGAAATTATTTTCCAACTTAAGGACAGACCTTCAAATACTAAGTCGAAAGCTCTGCTTAAAGGACAAGTATCAAATAATTCAGATACTTCCAAAGTATGAGAGAAGTGTGTTTCCAGGCGCCTCTTGTACCTGACATTGCAGCTCTTGAGAGGGTTTCTCTTTCTCTCCTGTGTCTGAAATAACAACATGCAGGCAGTGTTTCTTTGTGAGTGTCTCATTCTCAAAGTACTCAAAAGTACTCTGGTACTTTTGACTGCCAGAGTCAGCAAATAACTTTACAGGACATCCAGTTAACTTAAAATTTCAGATAAGCAACAAATGTTCTTGTTGTTGTTTTGTAGTATTGGTTGGTTGCATGCAGTACTGAGGGACATTCTTAGGCTGAAATGAAAACAAAATTTAACCAGACGACCCACATTTATCTGACAACCCCCTTGGGACCTGTTCTTGGTTGTTATAAAACAAGTGTTGATGTTATTTACTGTCCTGTCTAACCCAGAGGCCTACTGCTCTGAGAATCAGAAAGTGACCGAATGAATACACACACACACACACACACACACACACACACACACTCACACTCATGGACTGAGGAACTGCCATAAGGACCCACACTAGCCTTTCCTTCTTTCTAACACCCAGTCCCAAATATTTCCTTCTCTGTATGCCTCAGGATTCCTAGAGCTCGCTTTCCTGTTCTGATGGTGGCTTGCCATCCCTCCCCTCTCTCATTCTTTGCACTGCTGCTCCCAAAGCAATTTTCTAGATTCCTGTTCTTCCCAGAGTAGTTCCACAAGCTTGCAGGTAGGCATTTCCTGGCTCCGCCCCCCAAAGACTGAATCTGCATTTTAATAGCTCTCTGTGGGATTTGTGTCCACATTAACATTTCTAGGTCACCTCTTGGAGCTCATAAAACAGTTCTTTCCCTGCCCTGCTTTGTCCTAAGTGCCTCTGTGTGCCTGCGGATGTAACACACTTTGCACACCAGGAGCAAGGAGGGTGTCCGGCATAGGGGAAACCAGGTAGAAAGTCTTCTGGGACATTCTACTAGCTGCTGCGTTACCCCGGAACCCCTTTCATTATTAACCCCAATCCATGTGGTTAGGAACCACACGCTTCTTAAATTATTCTAATTTTTCCCCTTTAAATCCTCAAAATTGCACCCTTCACAGTAGGCTTCAAATGAACATGATAACTATGTCTTTGGCCCCCAGGAGGACAATACATTCTACCAAGCAGGTTAGCTCTCTTGGCTCATCGTCTTCTTTCAGAAGCCTGCTAAATGGGTTTTCCCCAAGAATAAATCAGATACAATCACGAAGGGATGAAAACAGCTACAGGAAGATACACAATAAATATGCAGATATGAATATGTGGATATGAACCTATCTCATTTCTACTTTTCAAGATAACAGAAGACCGACTGCTAGCTTCAGAGGTTTTTTGTTTTTTCTCAATGAATGAATGAAAAGAGCACTATTTCTTCTCAAACCATCTATGTGCCTGTCAAATTGAAAAGCTTGTTGCCTTAATAAGATACAATCTAGCATATTTATTAGCATGAATAAATCAAGGAGAATAACAATAGGTGCATTATAGAAATATAACTTTTTACTTCATTCCCATAGAGTCGAGATTGGTGAATACCAACCCTCCAGGACAGGGCACAACTGTCGCTGTGAGCTTCGGAGACTGCAACCCTTTTATTTTTTCCATTGGAGGAAATGAGTATTTTATTATCATCATCATCATTATTATTATTAATTTCATTGGGGGCTCATACAGTTCTTATCACAATCCATCCATCCATCCACTGCGTCAAACAATTTGCACATATGTTGCCATCAACACTTTTTTTTCTTTTTTAAAAAAATCATTTTATTAGGGGCTTGTACAGCTCTTATCACAATCCATCCATCCATCCATTGTGTCAAGGATATTTGTACATTTGTGAGATGGCAACTCTTAATACATGTGCCGCTGAAGCAAGCTGGAGATGGCAATTCTTTATGGGTACAGAAAGCCCTGTTTTTCTCTCTCAGAGTGGCTGGTGGTTTCAAACTGCTGACCTTCTGGTTGGCAGCTCACCATGTAACCACTAGACCATCAAAGCTCCTTGTCTAAGAAGGTGCCAAGTGGAATTTGGATGGATGAAAATGGTGACTGATCCTCAATATGAAGGTGACCTAACTTCCATGGGTAAGAATTGAATGGATTCATCATCATTAGACACAAAATAAACATATGGAAAAATCTTTCCCACTTCTAAAGACTGACACTAAAAAAAAGAATAAGAAGGCAAAAGGCTTTCCCTCCACAAGAGGCAGAGACTAGATAAGAGCAATCAGCCTGTTTTAGAGACAAGATAAAGTGGGAAAATCTCAATGGTAGAGAGATTTGAATTCTTATAGGGATCTGCTCATACCATTAGGTAGGAGCATGGGAAAGTCCTACTTGGAGCAACAGGGAACGTGAGAAAGGGAAGCCAAGGCTGCCCAGACTGGATGTGCCATGACCACTCCTGCAGGAATGTGACTCTACGGGTGAGGAAGATGAAAGAATAATAGGCTGTAATTATCAAAGGAGCTACGGAAACAATCATACTCATCATCTGGGATGTTATGCTTGCTACTGACAATGCTCTCCTTGCAAAGGGGAAGTGTACTCCCCACCCAGCCCATTGCTGCCAAGTTGATTCTGACTCATGGTGACCCTTGTGTGATTTTCCAAGGTTGTAGCTATCTGTGAAAGACGAATATGCCATCTTTCCCCCTCAGATCAGGCAGTGCCTTCAAGGGGACCATTCAGTTAGCAGTCTAGTGCTGAACCATGGAGTAGTTCTACGGTTCCAAAGGAGATGTGCTCTTTAGCTAATTGGGGCATGGCTACTTAAAGCCATTAGCCAGGCTGTTTGCCCAGCTCATTTCCTCTTCCTCCTGAACACAATGAAACTAGGCTTCCAAGTCTCTCTCTCTCTCTCTCTCTCTCTCTCTCTCTCTCTCTCTGTCTGTCTGTCTCTCTCACGCTCTCGCTCTCGCTCTCATTGTTAGATGTGCCAATGTGAAGGAGGGAGCTCTGAACAATGAAATGTAGGAGGGAGTACTCCATGGCTTCTAGGCTTCCAAGTCTCTCTCTCTGTCTCTCTTTCTCTGTCTGTCTCTCTCTCATTCTGTTAGATGTGCCAATGTAAAGGAGGGAGTTCCGAACAATGAAATATAGGAGGGAGTACTCAATGGCTTCTAGGCATGCCCAAATTACCTCCCTCTTGCTACCTTCCCTATCCCCTCTTCTCCAATGGTGATCTTCTCCAATGGACGTGCTATGTGGAAATGAGATGCATGGGGTCGGTGTTGTTGAATCACAGCTTGGGGGATAATCAAAACTAGGATGCTGTAGGGTTTGACTCATATCGATATCGATCCTAGAGGTCAGAGTAGAACTGTCTCCAAGGGCTTCAAAAGTTAGAATCTTCCCAGAAGCTGAGTGCCACATCTATCTCCTTCAAAGTGACTGGGGGGCTTCCAATCAATGGCTTTTCAGGAAGAAGCCGAGCACTTCACTGATGGGTCAATAGGGAAACTTTCCGGAGTATCTAGAACCCAGTCCCACTGCTTTGTGTCAGTTCTGACTTTAAGAGAGTGAGAGAGGGCTGAGCCCCAGTGGCATAGTGGTTGTGCGCGGGACTGCGACCCACTGGGATGGAGGTTCTATTCCAGCTCCACGGAACAAAGACTGGGCCTCCTACTCACACCACCTGAGGGCAGTGATGCCCCCCCTCCCCCCCAAAAAAAGACAGTAAAAGAGACTACTCCTTAGTGTTCCCAAGACTGTGATTTTAAAAAAAATGTATCATTTTTTGGAAGCTCTTACACTTCTTATAACTTTCCATATATCAATCGTATCAAGCCTATTATACATAGGTTGCCATCATCATTTCCAAAACATTTTTTTTTCAAAGACATTTTATTGGGGACTCTTAAAACTCTTTTTTTCCCCCCCATCGGTGGTTTGTGTATAAAAATTTATTACCCATCCAGAAGTTTCCTAACGCACACAGATGGGCTAGGACACAATGGCAGTGGGTTGAGGACAGCCAGCTCTTTGGAATGTGAACGGATTTGGATGGCTCAGAGCCTCATGACACTCTGGTAGGTCAGCGAGATTAGGAGGGCACATGCCGAACACGAAAGGGTGACTGGGCACGGAGGGGCTGCCCTGCTTGCCTGCACCGATGCCCCAGTCTGATTCAAGCTTCTGAGGACACGGCACCCAGAAGCAAGCCGCTGAAGACTAGGGGCTTCCTACGGTGGTCCAGGCTTGTCTCTGCAGAAGGGACTGCAGCACCATCGCAAGCAGCAGCTCTAATAGGATGGTTTCCATCAGCTCTACATGAAGTTTCTATCCACCATAATTCCATGAAGTACAAAACAGGAAGTTCCAGGTCATGGGGACAGAAGGAGCCCAAGGGCGGCACCTTCCTATCCGGGTTGTTCTGGAAGCAGGGAGTGGAGGTCTTTTTTGTTTTTTAACTGAGCCCCTCACGTCAATGTATAAAAGAATTATTCTGATTGATATTAAAATGTATTGAAACAAAATGGACTAAAAAGCAAGTACTAGTCTATGTGGGGGGAAGGGCAGGGGAGGGAATGAGTTCTTCAAAGCAGGAGGGGAGGCAGCTGGTGGAAGCTTCTGAGGCCCTGACCCCAGTGGTGGTCACTCAGGCTGCTCCATTTTTACTTTTGGTGGTCTCAGGAAGGTTCGGTTTTTCTTCTCTTTCTTTCCCTTCGTGTTTGCTTGGAAATTCCGCCAGTTGTCCACACGGCCATGTAGATTTTCCTCAAAGTTTTTCTGCCACTCCCTTTCTCATTTGGCTTTTTCTTGAGCTTCAACCTCTTCTTCCCTTTGCCATTTCCTTTCATGTATCTCTTCGGCCTCTCTTTCTTTCCTTTTAATGTCCAGTTCAGCGAAGATTTTCAGGGTCTGTTTATACACTGCTTTTTGAACAGCTTGGGGTCGTCCTCCTCCACACTGGCAGACTTCCCTTCCTTCTTCAGTTGCTTTTGTCGCTCTTTCACAGTGTCTTTCACGAATTCTTTGCCCGCCCGAATTACATCCAGGGAACTCTTCTTTTGCTGCTGGTCCAGTAGCAACTTGTAAGCTTTGTCCACAGCTTCAAAAGCCTTTTGTGTCCTGTCAGCATCATCTTGGTTTTTATCAGGATGAACCAATATTGACAACTGCCAAAATCTCTTTTTTATATCTTCATCTGTCACATCGGGATCTATTTAAAGAACCTCAAATGGGATCAAATTGAAGTAGGAGGATCCAGGACGGGCCAGTCTTTCAATCTGATTTTTGGATGTAAAAACGGAGTCTCTCTTCTCTATTTGTTTGACCTTACTATAGAAGGTCATAAATGCTTCCTCCCACTGCCGCCAACTCTTACCACAATCCATACATCCATGTACTGTGTCAAGCACATTTGTACATATATTGGAATCATCATTTTCTTTTCTTAATGCTTTAAAAAATATTGGGGGCACATATAATTCTGACCACAATCCACATGTACATCCATTGTGTCAAGCACATTTGCACATTTGTCACTATCATCATTTTCAAAACATTGAGCCTTTGGTTTCAGCTCCTCATTTTTCTCCTCCCTCGCTGTTCCCCCTCTCTCTTGAATCCTTGAAAATTTATAAATTATTATTATTTTCCCATATCTTACACTGTCCAATGTATTCCTGCAACCACTTCCCTGTTGTCCATATCCCAGGGAGGAGGTTATATGTAGATCCTTGTAATCAGTTCTCTCTTTCTACTCTACCTTCCCTTCATCCTCCTGGTATCTCCACTCTTACCACTGATTCTGAAGGGATCATCTGTCCTGGATTCCCTGTGTTTATAGTTCCTATCAGTACCAGTGTACCTCCTCTTGTTTAACTGGATTTGTTAGCTAGAATTGGGATCATGATAGTTGAGGGAGGGGGGAGAGAAAGTATTTAGGAACTAGAGAGAAGAGAAGTTGTATGTTTCATTGCTGCTACACTGCACCCTGGCTGGCTCATCTCCTCCCAGCAACCCTTCTGTAAGAGGATGTCTAATTGTCTACAGATGGGTCTTGGGTCCTGAATCTGTACTCCCCCTCATTCACAGTGATTTGATTTTTTGTTTTTTTGATATCTGATACCTGATCCCTTTGGCACCTTGTGATCATACAGGCTGATGTACTTCATTGATATGGGCTTTGTTTTTTATGAGTTAGATGGCTGCTTGTTTACGATTAAGCCTTTAAGACCCCAGATGCTTTATCTTTTGACCACCATCAGCTTTCTTCACTGCATTTGCTTATGCAACCACTTTGTCTTCAGTGATTGTGTCCGGAAGGTGAGCATCATGAAATGCCAGTTGAATAGAAAAAAGTATTCTTGCATTGAGGGAGTGCTTGAGTGGAGGCCCAATGTACACCTGCCACCTTAATACTCAACCTATAAACATATACACATAGGTCTATTTCCCTGTAATCTATACAAATACATTTACATATGTACATACCTTTATTTAAACTTCTATAAAAGCCCTTTGCCTCCTAGTTCTTTCCTCTATTTCCTTTTACTTTCCTCTTGTCCCATTATCATGCTCAGCTTTCATTTGGGTTTCAGTAATTCTTCTCGATTACAATTCCCTTGAACAAACCCTACCAGACTTCCTACACTCTCCTCACCACTGATTCTGGATCCCTTTTCCCCTTGTCCCTGCATTTGTTAACACCACTTTCTTCCTCCCTCCCCTCCCCCATGTCCCCATTTTTTTCTCCTCCAGATTATTTATCCCCTCTATCTTACCTAGATAGTACTGCGGAAATAACCACATGCACAAAAAGAAGACAGAGCAAAAAATAAAGCAACAAAAGAAAACATACTAACTACTACAGCAACAATAACACCAATGACAAGAAAGAAAAGCCTGCAAATTGTTTATGGACCTTTTGGAGTGTTTTTCCGTGGAGACTGATGGGGTGCCACATCCTGGCCCCAAAGTCTATTTTTGGTACTCCCTTGGGACTGCCTTGCTCTGCTCCTCTTACTGTTCTAATGCACTCCCTTAGTGTTTCGGCATAGTGTGTCTCCAGTGTTGTCTGCCGTAGGGCTAGGGGCCAGTGAAGTCTATCACGTCACTTAGTGATACCATCCACAGGGTCCTCTCTGTGCACTGGTTTCTCTTAGCGGGTATATCGTCCTCAAGGCTTGCTCTGCTAGGATGTGCTCCACTCTCTCTTCCTGCCCCTTTATTTGATCCCGTGTGCTCTGATCAAACCTGTCCATCTCCATGAACTGCAGCTTCAAGGCTGTCTTCAGGAGTAAATGCTTCTGGGGGGAGGGACTGCTGTCCATGTAGTTGGAATTGGGATTGGCCCCTCAGACCTCTCTACCTCTTCCCTTCTTCATGTCGGTATGTTGCATTCACATCTTAGAGCTCCAGGTTGAAGTCCGATCCCTCTTTTCCTGTGGAGATATAAACGACACCCTCCCTTTGGGTGGGTTAGTGTCCTGTTGTCCTGCTACTGATTTCTTTTTCTTTTCCCTCCCCCACCCCTTCCTTTGTCATTGGCCATCATTTGTATCCCTGTATTTGGTCTGGCCCCTGCCACACTATCTGGATCTCGGCCCAGGAATTTCTGTATACAGTAGCTTTTTCCCTATGCCTTTTGCATTTTTTAAATAAACCTTACCTCAGCAGACTCATGTTGTACTTGTGTTGGCTTACTTTGCTCAGCAGAATTTCCTCTAGTTCTTCCCATGTGGCGACGTGCTTCATGTGTTCACCGCTGCTTTTTAGCGAAGTGTAGTATTTACTCCCTTTGTATGTATGTACTAGTTTTTAAATCCATTCATCAGTTGATGGAAATTTGGGTTGTTCCGAACTCCTCGCAATTGTGAACTGTGTTGCAATGACCATTGGAGCACAGATGTCTGGCTGTGGTTTGTTTCTTGCCTCTTCTGCGTATATGTCCAGTAGGGGGATTGCAGGGTCATATGGTAGCTCAATTTCCAGCTGTTTTAGATACCGCCAAATCTATTTCCACAGTGGCTGTACAAACCTACAGGTCTACCAGCAATGGATGAGAGTTCCTGTCTTCCCACAGTCCCTCCAGCACTTGCTGCTTTCTGATTTTTTTTGAATTGGGCTATCTTTGAGGGTGTTAGACGATACTTCATTGTTGCTTTGATTTGCATTTCTCTTATGCCTAATAAGCAGTAATATTTTCTCATGTATTTATTGGCTATTTGGATTTAGGCCTCTGTGAAATTTCTGTTCAGGTTATTTGCCCACCTCCTCAGTGGGCAGTTCATTTTTTGTGGTAGTCCGGCTAGACTAGAGGAACAAATTCAAGGACACGCATATCAATATAAGGAAAGGGTTTATATACAAAAGGAATGGGACATTGAGCAAGCATTCCAGTCCAGCCTAGTTCAAAGTCACAAGTCCGATATTAACCCATATGCCCGAAATCAGTCCATAAAGTCTTCTTCCGACTCACAAAGTCACAGGTCAGTGAGTGCAAATTCCCGGTGTTGGCAGGGCACCTCGCCTCTAGGGCTCAGGGTCTATCAACAGCAGAAGCAACTCATCATTGGCAGAGGTCTCCATTTGGCCACCCCAGCCTCAGAGGTCTGGCTCCATCAGGGCAAAGCTGTGTGGTCTCTCCGCTGGCTCCTCCAGCTTCTTGAATGCTGCCAGCTTGTCTTGTCCATGATTAATCTTCTCTCAGACTAACTCACAACAACTGCGGAAGATAGCTTCTCATCTTCACGAGGGAAATATCGTGAGATTTCCCAGAAGTCTCAGGAGAAAGCCATGCCCACGTAGAGGCCTCATTGGCTACTCAATGGCTATCTCCAGATTAACAGGCTAGACTCCACCCCTACATTTCAATCATAAAATTAACATAAGCACATGACTGTCACATTTTTTTGAAGCTAGCAGAGTATTATAGATTTTAGTAATAAGGACTTTGTCTGATGTGTCATTGCTAAAGATATTTTCCCAGTTCGTGGAATCTTTTATTACTCTCTTGGAGAATTCTTTCCATGTACACAGGTGTTTTATTTTCAGAATAGCCCACTTGTCAATTTATGCCTTCTCTGTTTATGTCCTTCCCTATTACTGATAGTCTATGTACTCCTTGTGCCAAAGTTCTCAGGTTGGTCCCAATTCCCTCATTGATGGCCCTAATAGTTTGAGGTTTTACAATGAGGTCTGTGATCCACTTTGAGACATGGAGTGAGATAAGGGTCTGGCTTCATTTTTCTGCGGTAAATATCCATTTTTTCTAGCACCACTTGTTGAAGAGGGCATCTGCTTCCCACCCAAAACATTTCTACTTGAACTCTTGATACTCTTGATATATGCTCCTCTTTCCTCCCTCCCTCCCCCCCTCTCCCACCCTTATGAATCCTTGATCAGTTATATATTGTTATTATTATTTCGTAGCACACATATTGTCTATTTTCTCCTTTCATGCACATTTCTATTATTCGTCCCTTGGAGGGGGGGTGCTATATATCGAAAGTGATCAGATTTTAAGCAGGACATCATTGATCAGGGGGGTGTTTCTTGATTAAAAATTTGGTCTATATGGAGCAACCAAAATTTTAATAGAATGCAAAAATAGTATTGTAATATATTTGTTTTGTTTTTAAAATGCTGCAGGATGTTGTTAAATTGTTAAAAAGCGGGATGTCTGATCACTTTATTAAAAGATATCTGAACTTGTGATGTTCCTCTTTATCGTCCTTCCCCCTCCCTAGCTATCCCCCTGCCCTCATGATATCGCAATTCCTGTACTGTTCCTGAGGGTTACTAGGTTTGAACTGCTAAACTTTGGGTTTGCATCCCACTGCTTAACCCTCTGGTCCACCAGGATAACCAAGAATACCTATTTTAGACCTGAGAGAAGTAGACATCTGTTGTATCAATCCATGAAAAGGTTAGATTTTTATTTCTCCCTGATTTTATCTATTTATTTACCTCAACATTTTTACTGGCACATAATTTACATCTCATGCAATCAAACCTTTCCATCTTTCAATCGCATTGAGGGGAGTTGTACAATAGCTTCTACATCTATCTTAGAGCCTTCCCTCCCACCCATGATTATAGCACTTTAAAACAATTGTGCTCCCTTGCCCTACTTGCCTTCATTGTTCACCCTTCCCTCCCTCTTGACCAAGCCCCACCCTTGCATTCCCTGTAACCCTGGTATCAGTTATTATCATTATACATCCTTCAGGGGCTCAAAGCTGGGAAACACAACAGACTATTTCGATCAATAGCCTGGCACCATCTGCTTTCAAGAGATTGCTTGGTTGTTGTTATTAACTGCCTTTGAGTCAGCCCTCGTTCCTAGCGACCCCTTGCAAAACAAGATGAGGACTTTGTGATTCACAGGGTTCTTAATTGGTTGATTTTTAAAGAAGTAGCTCATCAGGCCTTTATCCTTATCTGTATTAGTCTGAAACCGGTGATCATCACTAGAGCACCCAGCCTCCACCTCCACCTCTACCTCTCCAGGTGAATGGTGATTGTCTATCAGGTGTATCGCCTAGGAATCAAGCCTACGTCTCCCACATGGATGTCAAGAATTTTACCAACAAACCACCATGGACCTCTCTGGTAGAACTCTACATTATCCTAAGTCATGGATTCACTAACTCTGGCTTGTAGGTCAAATTAGCTTCTATTGAGTTAATTCTGATACATAGGGACCCTATAAGACAGAGTAGAAATGTCCCTTTGAGTTTGGCAACATTAAATCTTTAGCGCTGCTGCTGGGTCTGAACCACTGATCTCGTGGTTAGCAAGTTCAATGTGTACATAACCAGGACTCATGTGTATGAGGAGGTACCAAAAACAAAAACAACCAAAACAAAGCAAAAACAAAGGAAAAAAGCTCTATTGGGCTTTCCTAAGTACTGACTTTTTCTGCTGGCCAATCAATCCTCAAACTACTTGCTCTGAGTTTGTGTTCCCAGTGCAATGCCTGGGAAGTTTCTCTCTGGTCACAGTGAATTTTTTGGTAAAAGCAATTTTGCTAAAACCATTTTTTTTTTGATGGCCAAATTTAAAAGAACTGCGTGTGGCTGTGAAATTTTCTTTCCCGCTCTGGAAAAATGCAGCAGAAACTATTGTGAGGTTGACCACAGCTTAAAAGGACAACGCTTTGGGAAAAACTCAAATGTACAAGTGTTTTTCTCCTTTCCTAAAAGGTGAAGCATCAATTGATACCCATCTGCTTCCAGAATTGACAAGAACGTTGACTGTATTTGTGCATGTATTTGAAGTTTGTTCCGATAGGTCAGACTGTTTCTATTTAGAGGTGTAGTTCTCAAGTTTCCTAATGTTATACCCTTCAATACAGTTCCTCATGTGGTAGTGACATCCCAACCATGAAATTGATTTCATTGATACTTCCTAACTGTAATTTTGCTACTGCTATGGATCAGGCAACCCTGTGAAAGGGTTATTTGACCCACCAAAGAGGTTGTGACCCAAGAGTTAAGACCCACTGATTTAGAGGTTCTGAAAAGATTGTGTAACTGTGTGAGACAAAAAAGGCCTGATTTGCGGCATGTGGGGGACTGGTTTTGCCATCAGGACAATGCAATTACTCATGCAGCCATCCCAGGGTGCCCATTTGTCACAAAACCAGCACACCTCTCTTGCTGCACCAACCTGACTCACCCGACCCCTCTCTGTGTGGCTTCCTTTTTGTTTCTACGAATGCACAGAGACATAAAATGACAGCAAATTTATGATTTAGAAGTGAGAAAAAAAATGAGAGAGGTGCTGCTAGCTATTCAAACAGATGAGTTTCAAAAATGTTTCCAAGAATGGAATCACAAATTTGACAAATGTATTAAGTGTCAAGGAGAGTACTTTGAAGGTAATAAGATTGCTTTGTAAAAAAAATTTAATATATTGCTTTGGAAAAAAATTCCTTTTTTTGGTAGCCCCTTATACTTAAATACTATTTTTGAAGGGTTTTAGAGGAAGAGAGTATGGACTAGAGACCGCCTGTGGTCTATGGAACTTAAAACATTTATTATCTGATCTTTTACAGAATAAGCTCACCAATTATCATTTGAACCACTGCAATAATGTTATATTTGTAAAGACTTTAGATGCCAGGAATATACTTTGTAAGTATATTACAAATCACTTTATATACATAATGCAGTGAAAAAAAAACATTGATTTTACTTTTAGAAAAGATGGAATAGGTGGAATTGGCTTGAGATAAGTAAGTACAGGGATATATCCAAGATAAGAATTAAATGAGGCAAAGCTGCCCGTAAGCCTATGTGAGAACTCAGGTGACCCAGCAGCCACTCTGAGTTGAGGAGATCAAACGAGGCATCTGAAGAAGTCAAGGTGACTTGGTTGCACAAGCCAGGATACTGAGCACTGTACAGAAAGGGAACTTGGGGATCTGCTTGCTTAAACTCACTGTCCTTGAGTCGATTCTGACCTAGAAACCCCCTTAGGCATGCAGCCGAGCAATGATTAGCCTGAGTGTGTGAACATGTTATCTGAGTACTAAGACGGATCAGTCTAAGAAAATGAGGAATTATCTGAGTACTAAGAAGGGATCCCTCCGTGACTGAGGAAAGCCTGGGAAGAGTTTGTGTTCCCCCTGAACAAAGTAGAAAGCTTCACAATATTTGGGACATGGGATGAAGTCTCAGAAAAGGTTCATCTCTATAGTAAAAAAAATCAGCCCTTTCTTGATTAGATGCTGCTCTAGTCCTACCTAACCAAATGGAAAATCAAGGTGCAAAACGTCCAATTCAGGACTTTGAACCAGTTCATTCTCATTTGAGCCTCAGCTGAAAAGTTGAATATCTACCCATATATTAAGAGTCCTGGTGATGAAGTGAGTTACACCTTGATCTGCTAATGACAAGACAAGATTGACAGTTTGAAATTAACAGCCACTTCTCAGGAGAAAGAAAAGGCTTTCTATTTCTGGAAAGATTTTTAGTCTTGGAAGTTACAGAGGACGTTCTTCCCTGATCTATAATGTCATTGTAAATCAGAATTGACTAGAAAACAGTCCGCTTTAGGGAACCCAAGATATGTTAAGTCAGATTTTTAAAAAAGCTTTTTATTAAGAATTTGTTAAAGGTTATGCTAGGTTAGGTTGACTAGAGAGACAACTCCAGGGTCACTCAAGTGTGCAAGAGAGAACATTATATCCAAGAGCAATTGTATATTGAGAAAACATCCCAGCTCAGCCCAGACCAAGTCCATAAGTCTGATATTAGCCCACAGGTCCCAGACTAGTCCACAAATTCCTTCTCAGATTCACACAGCACAGGAAATGTTGCTGAATGCAGGAGGATCACAGGCTGGCGGGTGGAAAGTCTTGTGGAACCAATGCCATGCCAGAGGAAGAATCTCAGCACTGGCTCCTCCAGCTCTCTGAGAGTTTCCTCAACAAAGCAGGTGAAGGAGAGCAAGAGCGAGAGATTCCAGAATTCTCCTTGTGAGAAGGTAACACCCACCAGGAGGGATTATCAGACTGTGACCTGATTGACAGACTAGACTTCACCCCTTCATTCTTACTACCCTCAAATTGACAATAGATTATGTAATTACCACAAGGGTTAACAGAGAATTCAGTTTTCCATCCAACAATGCATACTTGTTTTGTTTCATAACAGTGATCATAATCCTCAGAAGGTAACATCACTTACTGTATCTCATCTCTGTATTATAAAATTCTGTTGCTCCTCCTTTCCCTTCTGAACTTTGTCCACAGGTAACTGAGGCCCTTTCATCTCAAATGTTTGATGACTTCAAGGTGTAAGTACTTACTATTTTTATTGTTACTGTTGTGGATCTGTTCATTGCATGCCTCATCAACCTTCTGTCAGTTTTCTACTGTTTTGACCTGCACGCTGCTGTGATACTGAACATTTGGTACATGTTCTAAGCCGGGGTTGGTAAACTTTGAGATTGAAAAAACAATCCCATTTGTGGCAGTCACCTAATCTGGTGTCAATTTGAGGATTAAGAGTGTGGGGGTGGAGTCTTGCCTATCAATCTGGAGATAGCCAATGAGACCTCTGTGTGGACATGGCCTTCTCTGAGAATTCTGGGAAATCTGGAACTTCCTTCTTGAAAGAAGGAGACACTCACTCGCTTCCTTGGAGACACTCAACTGATAAGGTTGGCTCCCTGTGAGACATTCCTGGGGAGAAGGCACATGAGCTTACCCTGATGAAGCCAGAAAAGCCATGGAGAGACCCCTTCTAGTGCTGAGATGCTTACAATGCCACTGGATCCAAAGGTTTTCTACCCACTGGCCTGTAATTGTCCTGCATTTGACATCATTGTGTGTGTCTCGTGAGTCTGAAGAGGACTTTATAGATAGGTATTGGACATATGGGCTAATATCAGACTTATGACCTTGGGCTGGACTGGGTTGGGATGTCTTCCTAATGTACAGTTGCTGTTGTATATAAAACTCTTATACACATATGCTTGCTTATGAATTTGTTTCTCTAGTCTACCCAGAGTAGCACCACTGTTCCTCATAACAATTTAAAAATTACTCAAGTGCCATAAATATATTTTTACAAATGAAATAACAATTATTAATTTTCTCAATTTTATTTTAGAATCACATATACACACAGAAAAATCCACATATGGCTTATGAGCTGCAGCTTGCCAAACCCCTGTTCCAGGCCAAGAGCAGATTAGGAAGAAGAAATGGGTAACCAACTTCCGAGGGATTAAAAAAATCTACAAACTCATTGCCATGAAGTTAGTTCCCATTCATAGTAGCCCTAGAGATCAGGGTAGAACTGCCCCAAGAATATCAAATTTTGTGGGAGTACATAGCCTCTTCTTTTGCCTACTTAGAGGCTGGTGGTTTTGAACTGCTGACCTTGTGCTTAGCAGCCAGTGTGTAACACACTATATCATCAGGACTTCTTAGAAGAATGTCTTTCTCCATACTGGGGAATCTGAAGTGTCCCACGTGGGATACTCAAAACCCTATGAGTACCAACAGAACCTTGTCTGATAGAGTGCCAGAAGATAAGTCATTGAGGTTATAAGGAACCAAAAATAAGATTGAGAAAGAGTTGCCTCCTTAAAGTAGATTTACCCGTAATGAAGAGTGAAGTTTTTGGGACCTTCGTTTGCGAATGGGGCATAACTCCAAATAAAAAGAAATAGCTACAAACGTTTATAATCAGATAATCAGAACCTAGAATGTATAAAATATAAAAGCTTGAATCTAAAAAGTAAAAAGGAAGTTGTTGGGAATGAAATGAATTGAAGTGTACTAGTATTGGTCATGCATGTAGATTTGAGTGATATGGTTTACTTTGCCAGAAATGAAAAATGAAAGAGGAATGGCAATGCATGCATTGTCTGCACGACCATTTCGAGATCCATCTTAAAGTTTAATGGTGTCAATCAGAGCTTTGGTAGCATAGTGGTTATGCATTAGGCTGATAACCACAATGTCTGCAATTTGAAAGCTACAGCTGCTCTGTGGGAGAAACACAAGGTTTTCAACTTCCATAACGAGTTACAGTCTCAGAAACCCAGTGTCATTCTGAGTTGGGAAATAACTCGACAGTAGTGATTTTTGTTTGGGTTTTATGGTAGGATAACATCTTTATGCCTACATTATTCAAATTTGCATGCCAGACATTAAAGCCAGTGATGGAGATGCTGAAGAATTCTATCAACTTCTGCTGTCAGAAATTGATCAAAGATGCAATCAAAATACAATTATATTGGTGACTGGAATGCAGAAGACGGTGGAAAAGACGAAGGTTGGGTAATTGGAAGCTGGAGATCTTCAGGACTAGTGACTTCTGTATTGTAAATACTTTTTCAACAGCACAATTGCGATTATATTCAGGGAGTTCACCAGATGGAATAGAATCAAACTGACTGCATTGTGAGAAAAAATTATGGAGATTGATATCAGCCAAATTAAAGCCAGGAGTCAACTATGGAAAAGATTATCCGTTACTCATATGCTAATTCAGATTGAGCTGAAAGAGTTCAAATAAATCCACAAGTGCTAGCATACAACCTGGAGTATATTCCAATAGAATTTAGAGACAGTCTCCAGAACAGATTTGTGTATGAACACCAATGACCAAAAGATTATTAAAAAGAAAAGAAAAGAAAGAAAAAGCAAAAATGGATGTCCAGAACAGACTCTAAACCTTGCTCTTTAACGAGAGTAGCTAAGACAGGATGGAGTGAAAGAACTGGACTTACTGAGTGCCTTCAAGTGGATTCTGACTCAGTGATCCTATAGGACAGAGTAGAACTGCCCCTTTGGTTTTTGGTTTTTACTCTTTATAGGAGTAGAAAGCCTCCTCTCACTTCCGCAGAATGGCTGTTGGTTTCAAATGGCTTAACTTCCAGTTAGCAGTCCAAGTCATAAGGCACTAAACCACCGGGATCCCTAAGAGAGCTGAACAGAAATATCAAAAGGCAACTTGAAAAGACAAGGAATGGTGTTAAAATAAAATGTTTTGAAACCTGGAATTAGCTAAGCAAAGGGAGACTAGATATATCACAAGCCAAAATAATTGAAGAAGAAAATTCAGGCCTTTAATTGCAATAAATTTAATTCAGGCCTTTTGGCAAAATATTGAATGATGCAAGAAGCACCAAATGAAAGTAAAATGGATGCAGTCACTGTACCAAAAGTGATGAACATGCAGTCATTTTCAGCGTACTGAAGGATGAATTCTAAGTTGCACTGAAGAATTAGTGAAATATAAGTCTCCAGGAATTGATGGAATACTAACTGGAATGTTTCAACAAGCTGACAAGGCACAAGAAACACTAGTCTATGCCAGAAAATATGAAAGAGAGCTATCTGGCCAACCAACTAAAAGAGTTTCATATTTGTGTCCATATAAAAAAAAGATGCCCCAACGGAATGCAGAAACCATTGAATAATATTATTTTATCATATACATGGAAAACTTTGCTGAAAATATTTTAAAAATAGTTGCAGTAGTACATTGATAAGGAGCTGCTAAAAATTTAAGCTGGATTCAGAAGAGGCCTTGGAAGGAGGGATATATCATTGCTGATTTCAGATGGATCTTGACCGAAAGCTGAGAAAGCCAGAGAGATGTTTACTTATGTTTTAGTGATGATGCAAAGGCATTTAACTGAGTGAATCATAACAAACCATGGATAGCATTGACAACAACAATTCCAGAATAGTTAATTGTGCTTGTGTGGTACTTATACTTGGATGAAGAGACAGTTGCTTACCATAAAAAAGGGTGAGTGCATGGTTTAAAATTAGGAGAGCTATGCATCAGGATGGTGTCTTGTCAACACATTTATTTAATCTGTATGATGAGAAAATAACTTGGAAGCTAAAATACAAGAATAATAATATGAGATCATGATTACAGAATGGCTCAGGAGATGAAGCAGATGGCACAAAGTGGTTTGTTGAACTTGAAGAGGACTTGAGGTCCTTATTGATGAATATCCAAGATGACAGCTTTCAGATTACAACTTGATGTAAAGGGAAAAAGTGACCACAACTCGACCATCAGACAACTTTATGATAAATGGATAAAGATTGAAATTGTCAAGGACTTCACCTTGCTTGGATCCACAATCAATATTCATGGAAGCAGCAGTGAATAAACAAAATGACATGTGGGGCACATCCATCTGAAATAACTTGTTTAAAGATTTCAGAGCAAAGATGTCATTTTGAGGAGAGTGCATCTGCTCAAGTCATGACAAATTTTAATCGCTTCATATGCATGTGAAGCTGGACAGTGAATAAGGAAGACCTAGTAAGAATTGATGCATTTGAATGATGATGTTGGTGAAGAATAGGGAAACTATTCCAGACTTCCAGAAGAACAAACCTATCTGTCTTTGAAGAGGTATCGCCAGCATTGCCTTATAAGGGAGGATGGCAGAATTCTTTTTATACACTTTATCCACCTTATTACAAGTGACCAGTCCTTCAAAAAAGAATTCATGCTTGTTAAAGTTGAGGGCCAATGAATAAAGGAAGACCCTCTCTGAGATAGATTGACAAGGTAGCTACCATAATTGGTCAGGCATAATCACTGTGAGCCTGGCACAGGACAGAATCATGTTTTCTTCGCTTGTACATTCAGTTTTCTACCAGTTGGAGTTGATTCACAGCATCTAACAGCAACGATATTCTGTGGCTGAAAATTGAGCCATGGGAGTGTCCCCTGAAACAACCATCTGTGTTAGTCTGGTGAGAGTAGATAAATAAATCCAGGGAGACTCATATGTGTATAAGAAAGAGCTTTACACACAAGAGCAATTGAATGTTGAGAAAACACTTCAGCTCAGTCCAGATCGGGTCTAATCTATGAGATTAGTCTATATGTCCATTACCAATCTAGAAATTCCTCTTCAGACTCATGAAACACATGCAAAGATACCGAATGCACAGGAAAGTTGGCAGGAAGTCTTGTGGATCCAGTGGCGGTAGAAGCATCTCCGTGCTGTCAGGGGTCTCCATGTGGTTCCTTCGGCTCCAGAGTTCTAGCATGGCTCCACGTGTCTTCTCCACAGTAATGTTTTGCAGGGAGTAGTATATGTTCCACCTCCAATGAGCTACTCTTCTCCATTGTACCTCCAAATGAGGTTATCAAGCTGCTACCTGATTGACAGGCTAACCTCCACTCCTTCACTTCTTCACTCTTTTTTTTTGGGGGGGGCATCACTGCTCTCCGGTGGTGGGAGTAGGAGGCCCAGCCCCACTGCTGGAATTGAACCTCCGTCCCACTGGGCCACAGTCCCGCGCACAACCACTACGCCACCGGGGCTCAGCGCCCTCCCCCCTCACTCTTTTTCTAATTGACAACAGATTATGTAACTATCACAAATCTTAAGTCCACAGACGCAGAGATTCACTCCCTCGAAGAATTTGATTGTCTAAAATATTTTTATAATGCTGTTCCTTTTATGCTCTACAACATCCATAGTTATATTTGCAGCAAAAGTATGTACCCATGTAAATATATTCTGTCAAACTTCTAAATTTTTGTGGCAATATTTCTGCTCCCCCCACATACCCACTGCACCTGTTTATCCATATGTTTACTTGTAGATCAGTGTTGTTTCAGGATTGTGAATATGATGATGTTGATCTGTTCTTTTAACACTTGCACTTCTTCTAGAATGAAATTCCAGGTGATAAACATAAGAATCACCTGAGATAGTGTGAAAGTGGGGATTTGGATTCAGTGTGTCTAGTGTGGAAATGCAAATTTTCAGCAGGAGCCCAAACAGAAATAAACCAGTCTAAGTTCTTCATCAAACTTTTTCCATGCAAGGCACATGGGTCTCAAAACAAAACTCAAGAATATTTATAGCAATTAAAAAAATCCATTTCTGAAAAAGCTGAGATTTACAGTCTTAGGCATCCAGTAAAAAGTTACCACGCTAATAAAAAAATAGCTAGAGGATTTGAACTGTAAGCATATGAAAAGATGTTCCAATTTATTATTCATTGGGGAAATGCAAATTAAACCACAATGAGATGTCATTATACACCTGTTAAAAGATACTTCCCTTTAATTCATCTCTGAAACATATTGACCTATGTGTGTGTCGTAGGGTTTTTATTATGAATTTAATGGTGTCCCCCCAAAATATCTGTTGTAAATCCTAACCCTGATTCAAACTTCTTGTGATTGTGTTCAGTCCAACTCATAAAATCTCTGTGGGGTAGAATGGAGCTGCCCTGTAGAATTTTCAAGGCTGGAAATTTTCACAGAAGAGGATTACTCTGTGTGTGGATTTGAACTACTGACCTTTCAATTAGTAGCAGAGTGATTCACCTCAGCACTAACCCCAATACCTGTGATTATAATCCCATTTGGGAATTCTGATATGTTGGGAATTATTCTTTGCTATGTGAATGGTAAGGATGAATGGAAGGTATCCTTTAAATCAACCTCTCTGGAGATATAAAAGAGATTAAACAAATCCAGCAAGATAGATGCCACCTTACATGAAGATTTTCAGGAAAAGGAACAAGGCGTGTCCCTGAGCCTTCTCCTAGAGACAGCACTGTGAATTCAGATATCTACCCTCTTAACGTGTGAGAAAAATACATTTTCGTTTGCTAAAGCCACTCACTGTAGCATTTATGATAATAATAACACTAGACAGCTGAGGCCCAGTAGCGTAAGTGGTTGAGTGCGGGACTGCGGCCTGTGGGCTTGGCGGTTCAAATCCAGCGGCGGCTCTCAGGAGCAGCGCTGGGTAGCTCCCATGGCCACCAGACGTCAGTGATGCCAAAAAAAAAAAAAAAAAAACACTAGACAACTGAGACATTTTTCTTTTTTTTTTTAAAGCCTAGATTTTTATTGTGGATTGGGTGAAAGTTTTAGAGCAGATACTCAGATTTACATAGAATAATTCATACACATTTTGTTTCAACTCATCATTGGGACTCAAGGTAATGAAAATGCAAGCCCTGACGACTGGACCAGTAGGTAGCATCATGATAAATGGAGAAAAGATTGGTGCTGTCAAGCATTTCCTCTTGCTTGGATCACTTGATGCTCATGGAAGCAGCAGTCTCGAGACCAAACAATGCGTTACATAGGGTACATCTGTCACAGGAGACCTCTTGAGAGTACTGAAAAGCAGAGGTGTTACTACAGAGGAGTAGGGGGTGCCTGAACTAAGCCAAGGTAGTTTCAGTGCCTTCTGAAAGTTGGACATTGAATAAGGAAGACTGAAGTAGAATAAATGCAGCCGAATGGTGAAGGACATTGAACATACCATAGAACAAACAAAACTTAGAACAATGACAGCCAGAATGTTCCTTCAAAGTAAGAAGGGTGAACTTCACGTCATCTTCTTTGGACTTGTCAGGAGAACCAGTTCCAGAAAAGGACATCATCCTTGGTAAAATAGAGGGGCAGCAAAGACGAGGGGACCCCCTCAATACAATGGATAGCATAGAAGATGCAACCATGGCAGAAGTATGGGAACAGTTGTGAGGATGGTGCAGGATGAGGCGGTCCCTTGTTCTGTTGTATGTGGGTCTCTTTGGGTTGAAACGGATTTGCCAGCAACAACATTCATGGCAAGCCCTTCAGTGGACCTTCACTTATCTCATTTCCTCGCTGTGGTTCCTGCTTCCATTCCACCCTCCTTCATCCCTGTAACCCTGTAAATTTTTTTACATTGGGCAAAAGGTGCTCCCTTGAACTTAAATGGTCAATTCTGTTCTCAGCCAGAAAGGTGATGAAAGACCAAAAGACCAGGGAGACTGGTCTATTGTCTGACTTTGAGTTTTGTATCACATTTTTCTCCTACTCTATGCAGGACCTTCTAATGTGATCCCTTTCTGGGCAGGTGCTGGTTGGAACTGAGCACTATCTAGTTCTTCTGGTTTCAGGATGGTGAGGACTGTTGTTCGCAACTGGTGCACTGGACTAATAGCTTTTGGATGCCTTTCCATTTTCACCATACTTCTTTCCTCTGCCTTTGGAGCGATTGAAAGTTGGACCTCAGGAGGCTGTGCATGTGATTTAAGACCCCCATTAGTTAGACACAAAATAGGACATACACTATCTGATCTTACTGTTTGTTTTTATGGGGGGAAGTATCTTAAGACCTTTCTTTTGAGTTACTTCTGGGTGAACTTGAACACCACTGTGGGTGTCTCAGCCTCCACAATCGAATGATTCCAAAGGGCGGTGGTGTAATCGAGGGGTAAAATTAAAGGGTCATCAGACAAGATAAAGCTTGCAAGCGCTCACCTCCGGGATCATCCTGACTTCAGGAGCTAGATCCATACTGCTCGAGAGGCAAAATATTTCCAACCAAGGCTTAAAAACACTCTAGGAGTGTGCCAGTCTCCATAATTGGAGGTATTCACATGAGTAACAGGAAGGGGTTGGACAATAGAGATAGGTGTGATAGGAAGACATACATGTAACAAGATAGGCAGGCTCTAACGTCGGGACTTTGGTCATCCCTCAGTTGTCCTGAGCTTAGGTGTCTTTGGTTTCTCCTTCAGGGGAACCATCTATTATCTTTATCAGAAAGGAGTGGGCTCTACTTAGGGTGGGACAGACTGTATGAGCTGATGGTTCTAGATGGCTGATCATCTTCAGTCAGGTGACCTTTAAACAGTTGACGTCCAAGTGGATAGTCAGTGTTTGCAAACAGCACCTTAGGTTTGGCATATGTTCTGTGTGGACAGCTTGGGGAATAACTTTCTGTTTCCCATACCCCTCACCTTTTGGTTTGCAGCTGCAAGAATGGTGTCGCAGGTAGCACTGGACCTCTAGCTACACAAAGGGAAGGAAAATCTAACCCTATATCAACTCAAGATCAATTTCTTAGAGACTAAGGTCAGATATGCTGAGGTCTCTAACTTTCTCTACCCAGGTTGAACACCAGCAATCTGTTCCCTACTTTCATTTTCTCCTGGGATCCCTAATCAGTTTCAGTGGTCCCATAAATTATACTCACAAATAATAAATAGGGTTTATCAGGGAAGTTAATAGGTTATAATTCAGGATTATAAATGTTAAAGGTATTGTTGCTTGCAATGCCTCTTTTCAGGACCACTCAGGCAAGTCTTATAAACTCCTTTAGGATTGACACGTGCTTAGGGGCCATCTGACTGCACGCTGGCCTCTTGCTCAGAAGCACTCAGGTTTATTTGTCCCCTGGGCCAGGAAGCCCATGGTTCTGTCTCAGGGTCTTGGAGCTGCTGCCTGCGTGACTGCTGTTGCTTCTCCATACAAGAATCACTGACCCTCTCGTGGCTCTTCTTGCTTGATGGTTGTGAGATGTTATTACTAATATTATTATTCTGCTTCTGAGATGGCTTACTCAGGGTGAATGACGAAGTTGACAGATTTTCATGCTTGAGTACCATAACCTATTTGCAATGGTTCTCCTCTGGTGGGGGTTTCAAAAAGTATGGCGAGAAAGAACCCTACTGAGTACTTCAACTGCACAGTCACAGTTTGAATATGTGGACCATTTTGTACCACCTACATGCTTATTAATCTTTTTCCTTTGAGTCGATTCCAGCTCACAGCAATGCAATAGGACAGGGCACAGCTATGTCCAGGTCTTTCCCCTAGGCTTGTATTCACAAGAGTAGACTACCACGTCTCTCTCCTGGGGAGCAGCTGGCAGGTTCAAAGAGCTGGCCTTTGGGTTAGTAACTCACTGTTGAAACATGTTCCCTGGGGCTTGTTGCATCTAACCTATTAAAAAACCAAACCTACTGTCAGCCAATTGATTTTGAGCCAGACTTTTGTTTTTCTGAGACTATCAATCTGATGGGAGCAGAAACATCTTTTTTTCTGAGGAGTGACTGTTGGACGTGATGTGATAACTTTATAGGGTTCAATCCAAAGTGTAATCCACAGCATCCCCATGACCCCTTGACATAGCTATTCAAGTTCTTAAATTTAAAAAGACTGTCTACACTAAGTGTCGGCTAAGACACAGGAGAACTGGGCATCTTAGATTTCAAGTGTTGTCATAACACAGATACAAGTGGTTGGCGTTAATGAACAGAAATTAGTTTCCTCACAATTTAGGTTAGCAGTCTACACTCAGGGCTATTGGGAAAAGGCCTCTCCATTGATGCTGGAGGAACATTCGTGCTCTCTCAGCTCTTTATGCCCTCATCCCTCTTCTCTGGGCACTCTTCACCTAGCGTCTCCCCTACTCCCACCCCTTTGTCTTTGTTTCTGTGCCTAATCTCATCATTTGATAGCTCAGAAATAGTAAGTAGATTTAAGGCACACCTTACATTGATCTGCTTTCATTAGCATAACAAAAATATGGATCCCATGCCTAACTGGGATTACATCCTCAAGTATGGGAGGGTTATGATTTTGACAAATGCTTTGAGGGCTTCTGCTTTAGTTTCCAAGTGTGACCTTCTCATGCACACTCGTGGAAAGACACAGTCTGGTGATTTCTTAGATAGTTAAATATACACTTACCATAGGTCAGGGATTGAATTGTTTTCCCCCAAATATGAACTGTATGTGTACATAAATTCAAAGTGTGTATATCTACCTATCTACTTGAAAAATGCAAAAGGGACGTAGGCATGCTATAGCTCTACTTGTAACTGTAGCAGTTCTAAATTCACACGGTCATTGTTTGACTTCAAAAAACCCAGCTCGCTGCCGTCACGAGTCAATGCTGACTCTTGGAGACTCCCTGGGGGTTTCTGAGGCTGAACCTGTTTACATGAGTCAAAAGTCCAGTCTTTCTCCCCGGGAGGGGCTGGTGGGTTCTAACTGCCTACCATAAGGATCACCTAACTACGACACCACCAGGGTGCCAACTTGTTTGCTCAATATTCTTAATGGAAAGAGTCACTACAACAGGAAAGACCAGTCACCGGAGAAGGGAATCGTATTTTGTAAAGTCGAGGGTCATCGAAATCCAGGAAGACCCAAGACAGGATGGATTGATACAGTGGCTGCAAGAGGGGATTCGAACGGAAGAGTCATTGTGAGGCTGGCGCAGGACCATGGGGTGTTTTGTTCTGTAGTGTCTAGTATCATTACATGTGGGAGCGTCTAACCTCCTTCCCACCCCCCAAATCACCCCTTTCAACCAGGCATCATCGTTTTAGTGTTTCCGGGTCAGGAGCTCCTGCCATCGGTCTGTTCCGCTCCACCCTTTCACTTCTGGGAAAAGTGCTTCCATTCTTTGGGGGATTGCCCTTTCCTTAGCTTAATCATGAAATTCCACCTCGCTAGATACAGCTGACTGGGTAATGGGCCAATCAGATTACTTCTTGGAGGCATTTGTTACTAAAAACGGGGCCAAGTTCATCCTTTCCATGAGCCTGGGGAGCTTTTAGACTGGCAGCATCCTTACTTCCTGCCAGGTGGAACATATCAGCGAGTAGGGAGAGAGAGTAAAGCCAACATGCAGAGGCAGCAAGCAATGCTGGGAAGAGGCTTGGCACTGTTTGACATTCGGGTTCCAATTGTCCCTGAGATGCAGGGATAAATTCCTGCTCCTCCCCTGGATTTCTGTGTTTCCCCTTTCCCTGTATGTGCAGCAATCATTTCCTCCGCATTTATCAGGTGAATCTAAATTAGGTCACAGCCACACTAAACATTGCCAGTAATTTATTACATGTTTAATAAATAGGTTTCTAATTTCTCTTTCTTCTCATGCTCATGGTCTTGGCATATCCCCGAGCAGTAATCAGGGGTGGGCCTCACCAAACCAATAGTTCCATTAATTTAACAAAATGTTTATCAAATACCCCTCGTGCTATATGCTGAGAGACATTCTTAGGGATTGCGCCTTTAAACAGCCACTCAGCTTCTGGGCTGCTAAGTAATTTTGAGCTTCCCCACTGTCAATAATTTTATGGCAAAACCCTCAGGTGTACACGCTGAAAAAATAGATGGAGTTCCCAAATTGCATTCACTAGAAATATGTGACCATAGGGAGATGAAAAGCATTCAATTATTAGTTTTATTTTCTTAGAGCCCTTTGGATTCTAAATCAACTGGCTCCTAGACTTTATGTTTCATGGTAACTTACACTATAATCAACAGAATGCTCTTTGGTTCCAAGGAATTTTAATTTAATAAAAGACTCTGAATTCAGTCATGCATTGCTCTCCCTTGCCCCAAACCACTACGAAGAACCTGAGCAAATGCTGTATTTCTTTATTGCTGTGTTTTGCTTCATTCAGTTTATTTTTTTGGGGGGAGGGCTGGAATAGGGGGCATATCACTGCAGTTGATCGGTCATAGCCAGTCCTCCGAAAGCCAGAATGTGGCTGAGATGGAAAGCTGACAGAGAAGGACAACTTACCGTATATACTCTTGTGTAAGCCCAATGATTCAGCACATTTTTAATGCAGCTCTTGCGGTAAAGTTAGGTGCGGTGTTAGTCCAGGTATACTAGAGAAACAGATTCATAAATACGCATATGTATATAAGGAAGAGGTTTATATGCAAGGGGAATGAAACATTGAGAAAGCATCTCAACCCAGTCCAGTCCAAACCCACAAGTCTGATATTAGTTCGTATATCTGATACCAGTCTATAAATTCTTCTCCAGATTCATGAGGCACATGCCATAACACTGGGACAATCACAAGCAAGTGGGTGCAGAGTCTTGCATATCCTTTGGTGGTAGAAGCATCTCAGTGCTGGCAGGGGTCTCTATGTGGCTTTTCTGGCTTCAGAGGTCTGGTTCCATCAGGGTTAGTCCATGTGGCTTCTCCTCCCGGATGTCTCACAGGAAGTGTGTTAGTCTGGGTAGGTTAGAGAAACAAACTCATAAACATGCCTATATTCGAGAGGAAAGGTTTATATTCAAGAGGAACGGAACATTGAGAAAGCATCCCAACCCAGCCCAGTCCAACATCATATGTCTAGTATTACCCCATATGTCTGATACCAGTCTATAAAGTCTCCTTTCGACTTACAAAGCACATGCGATAACACCAGGACAATCACAGGCCAGCAGGTGCAGAGTCTTGTGTGTTTGGTGGCATTAGAAGCCTCTCAGCACTTGCAGGGATCTCCCCTTGGCCTCCCGAGTCTCTCAGCACTGGCAGGAGTCTCCATGTGGCTCCTCTGGCTCCGGAGGTTTGGCTCCATCAGGGCAAGCCCATGTGGCCTCTTCTCTGGCTCCTCCATTCTCCAGGAATCAGGATCGATCAGCATGCTTTCTTCTTGTTTTGTCAGAAGTTTGTCATCTCGGAGATTCAGGGTAGACTCTCTCCTCCAATTGGGAAATACCACGAGACTTCCCAGCATTCTCAGGAGAAAGCCATGTCCACACAGGGACCTCATTGGCTATCTCCAGAGTGACAGACTAGACTGCATCCCTACACTCCCAATCTTGGAATTGACACACGAGTGCATGACTGTCACAGGGAATCAGTCTTATGTCTTGTCAGTAGAGTGTCTTGGATGGACTGAGTCGTGAGTCTCTCACCTCCAAGGGGGAAATAAGGCCAGATTTCCCAGAATTCTCAGAAGAAAGCCATGTCCACACAGAGATCTCATTGGCTATCTCCAGATTGACAGGCTAGATTCCATCACTATATTCTTAATCCTCAAATTGACACCTGATTGGGTGACTTTACATGTGCCTTTGCTGGTATTTGGGGTGGCATATAATTGAATAAGCATGGCTGATCTTTCCTATGAAAACAGGGGGTGGAGAAGTGGTAGGACAGCAGGCACCTTTCAACTGGGGCAATGGGAGACACTCATGGCAAACAAGAGAGGCCCACCAGGCTCTGGCTCTTGCAGGTTTCATAGTTTATTTCTCAGACCTTGAAGGACTGACAGAGAATAGATCTTTGGCATTCTTGGAAATCTCTTTTTATAGCGCATGGTGGCTCTTAATACTTTAGAGTGGAGTGCCAGGTATACCCCATGAGGATTTATTTGTACTGGGGAAACACTTTAAGAATGCTCAGGTCAGGGGATAGTGCTATGCTGAGCAAATCATAGGTATTTAATACATATTAATCCTTAATAATTGATTGGAGCCCTGGTGGCGTAATGGTTACTTGCTGTCTGCTTACCGGAAGCTCAGCAGTTCTAAACCACCATCTGCTCCACTCCATGGAGGAAAGACAAGGCTTTCTACTCCTGTAAGAGTTATAGGCTCATGGGTAGCAGGAGAACAGGACTCCAACCCAATCAAGGGGAGGGTATTGTTTCTATTCCCACAGAGAAAGAGGGTCCAGACTTCAACCCAGGGCTCCAAGACCTAAATGTCAATACTGACATGAAGCAGTGAACTAATAGAGTGGTCTGAGGGCCTGGGTCCAATTCCAACTGCATGGACAACTTCCCATTCCCCCAGAAGAATTCACTTCAGAAGACAGCACTGAAGCTACAGATCAGGGAGAGGGCCATGTCTGATCAGAGCACACAGGAATGAATGAAGGGAGAGGAAGAGAGAGTGGAGCCTATCAAGCCCCGAGGATGTTATCCCTGCTCTGAGCAGCCAAAGCACAGAGAGGAACATAGGGCCAGCCCCACGAGGAGACGTGACATCTCTCACTGGCCCATAGCAGAATGGGGGAACAACACTGGAGACACAATGTGGGAATTGTGCCCCATCTGACCCAATCACATTGAGGTGAAACACTAAGGGTATGCAACAGAACAGCAAGGGGAACAGAGTAACAAAGTCCCTAGGGAATAGCAAAAAGAGGCTTTGGGGCCAGGGTGTGGCACTCCATTGGAATCTACAGGAATACACTCCTAAAGGTCAACAAACAGACCTTGAACTATTTACAGGCGGCTCTTTTTTATTGTCATTGTTTGTTGTTGTTGTTTTGGTTTTTTTTTGTTTCTTTGTTTTGCTTTGTCTTATTGCTTTGTCTTGTTTCTTATACATATTATTATCTCCGCAAGTCTATCTAGAGAAGATTTGTGAGATAAATAATCTGGAGGAGAAAACAAAAGAACTGACAGTTCTGGGGGGACCTGGGAGAGGGGCCGGCGGAGGAAAGGAAGTGGGTGTTACCAAGTCCATGGACAAGGAAACAACAAGTGTTCTAAAATTCATGCTGAGGAAGGTAGAGAGGGCCTGGTAGGGCTTGAACAAGGCTAATGTAACCGAGAGAAATTACCGAAACCCAAATGAAGGCTGAGCAAGTGGGACAAGAGGAAAGTAAAAGGGAATAGAGGAAAGAGCTAAGTGGCAAAAGGGCATTTATAGAGATCTAAATACAGGTATGCATTTATGGAAATATAGCTTTATATGATGATGGACAAATAGGTCTACGTGCTTATATTTATAGGTTTCGTATTAAGGTAGCAGATGGACATTGGGCCTCCATTGAAGTAGTCAATGCATGAACCCTTTTTTTCCCCCCTATTAAACTAGCATTCCATGATGGTCACCTTCCTGACATGATAGCTGAAGAGAAAGCAGGTGCATAAGCAAATGTGGTGAAGAAAGCTGATGGTACCTGGCTCTCTGAAGATATAGCACCCGGATATTTTAAAGGCTTGAAAATGAACCAGTGGCCATCTAGCTGAGAAGCAACAAAGCCCACATGGGAAAAAGCACACTAGCCTGTGTGAATATGAGATGTCAATGGGATCAGGTATCAGGGACGATTTAAAAAAGAAAACAAATTTTTATTTGCTGCCTTTTGGGGGGATAAGTCAAATTTTTTTCTCTACTGCTGCCAAATCTTCCACATCTCCTGAGTTGTCCCTCACTCATCAGTCCAGTAGAATAGCCTAGTTTTATTTATACCAAGAGAGACTTGTATAACATAGCTCACATTATCCAGTGCAAGTCTTACTCCTTGAGACTCTTTTCCATCATTATACTACCTCATTTTTCAACAAGAATTGAGCTTCCTTTCTTCAACAAGAATTGAGCTGGGATGAATATCTTTTCACCCCATCACCCGTTTTTCAAAAATGACTCAATGAACCGGTGAGTGAAAATAAGACAACACAATAGAACCAAGAGTGAGCTGGTCAAAAGTGAAATACAAATTCTCCTTCGTTCTTCCCCCACAGAAGGTTTAGCTATCCTTTTGATGGGTCCTTTTCTTCCCTCTTCTTCCTGCTTTCTGGCCTTTTCTGTCCCTCCTCCCTTGACCACAACACATCCTCTTATAGGAGGGAGCTTCCATACTTTAAATGTCAGTAGAATTGTCCTCTTAATCCTGTTTCCTAAAATTTTCATGGCAGGAACGTTTCCATGTGTATATGGTATAATCTTGCTTTCTCTACTTTCTATCTATGAAACAAGACACCTGACTTGACTTAGCATATTTCCACGGGATGTGGTGTGTGTCAATTGTTATTTTGGACAGAGACAAAGGAAGTGAAAATTGAAAAATTGTCTGTAAACACACCAAGAAAAGTGAAGTAAGAAAAATGGTTTCTGAGGGTCAGGTTACACATCTGTAAGATAAGTTTACTATTAATTTCATAGGACTGTCTAAAACTCACTGGCCTCGATTGTATTCCGACTCACAGTGACCCTATAAGACAAGGTAGAATTGCCTTTGTCGGTCTCTGGGATTGTAAATCTTTATGGGATTAGACAGCTGCCTCTAACTCCTGTCAGTGGACTGTACTGAGGATCCAAACTAGACAAGAAATAAGAAAGCATCACCTACTTAGATTGACATGGATAAGGATACCCTGACTATCAGTATTGTATCTGGGAGTCCCCAACTTCCCACTTGCAACCCTGCCTGTGTCTCTTCTTTGACAATGCTTCCCTTTTTTTCCCCACTGTTGGCTTCTGGGAACCTGGTGCTCCTTTTCAAAAGTCCAATTTCAGACTCTTTCTTCATACGCGAGTTGGTGCTTAAAAGAACAATGAACAAGTAGGGTGTTATGTCTGAACGGGAATATTGCAAGTCATTCACTGCGTGGGGAGGTAAGACTCAGTGGGTAGATACTCACTTAAGTTGGTTACTTTTCATGGGTCTGCCTTGATGACCTTGGCTCATTTTCAAAATTGGCCAGCTCATACTTCCTCACTAGAATGGAGGCCTCCACAAAACCACTGGTTTGGCTGGACGGTGTGTTCTGTCTTTCTGTTGTCCTGGATAAATAATCTTAAGGGGCTCTGAGGTTCTTTCCTCTTTTGTCTGGACCCTTCACATGTGTGGTAGCAGTCATGAAATGATAGAAAGAATTTGGTATTTGGGAACTAGAACCTCCAATCAATTCCCACCAGTGGCCACAGAACAGAACCTCCAATTCCTAAGACAAAACAACAAAACAAAACAAATGGCGGCAATCACAAAACACCCAGAATAATTGGATTGGTTGAAACAGGAGAACTCTGTGAGAATGTTGCCTTTGAAATCTTCACACGTTCACAGAAATGCACCTATAAAGTCACCTGAGAGTTTAATAACATATTGCCTCATACAATAATGAATTTTACTTGTAAGTTACAGTATTCCCTTGAAAAATCATCAATATGAGACTCAGCAGTAAACAGTCCCTTCAAAACAAAAACGAGAATGTCAATGAAACCAAAAATCAAACCCATGGCTGTGGAGTCTAATTGGACCCACTGTGACATTTTGGAGAGAATAGAAATGGCTAGCAGTGTAATCTGGAGCCAATCACTAGATTCTTCCAAGAGACAGTGTTTGACCGGGATCTCAGACTTTTGCTTCAATAACTTCACTCCTAACCACTGCATTCCCAAGGCAGGGAAAGTTGGGGAATGAAAATGGAACAAGCTGAAGCAGAATCGGCATGTTTACCCAGTATGAAGAACGTAACCAATGGCAGCGAACTATTTGTGCAGGATTGTTGGAGGGGAACCTAGAGGGCTGTGCAAATATTCCTGGAAAATGCAAAGAAATATATGTGTATCATGGCTCATAATACCTATTCATAGCCTGATGTGTAATTTTAGTCTTAGTCTTCTCACCTCTGAAGAAGACTGGAATGCTGATTTTTATAGGTGTGTGTGTGTGTGTGTATCAAAAGAGATATAAGAATAAAACCATGGGAAATTGTTCATTACAGATTAATAAGTAAGTACAAGTATCTCATGTGTGTTTTGCTTACTGACTAATCTAGCCCTCCCAGGGATTGGAAAAGCGGCATTGATTCTTGTAGGGGATGCTGTGCAATGAGAGATACAGATGGCAACCAATCATACCTTAAAGTAGAATCTGTTAGGTGGTGAAAATGTGAATTATTCCATAAAGATTCATAAATAAGCACAAGCGTGCTTGTTGTGCTTACAGTGGTCATTGGATAATCTGACACCATGCTAGGCTTTTTATTAAAGCAATTTTTTTGTTTTGTTTCTTTCCCTCTTGTAACTGCATGGAGATAGACATGTTTAGAGTCAGGGCTTTAGCTCAATTCATTCTGGTTTGAATCCTTGCTGAAAATGAGCTTTTTCACCCCGATACATGAAACCAGAATCTATGTTTTAACAATCCCTTCCCCCTCCCCTTGACCTCATCCTCAAGGCAATTCCTCTGAGGCCCCGGAATGAGCCCAGAATGACCTGGTTATACATTCAAAGTCCTGTCTTGAACCTTCTGTGCCGGGCTGGCCAGACTCCTGTGAAATGAGTGCAGCTGGTAAGAATTAGTACCCATCCACTTCAAGGTCAGCCTCCAATAATTTTGGTCTGAATCCACAAGTGGTCCAGGGAGCCGAGAGAGACAAACAAAGGGTTTTAGATTTCTCAATAAAAGTTTCCTGTTGTCCTTCCCACATTAGCTATTGTGTGCTCTTTTTCCCTGCTGACTCAACTCTGACCTGCCATGCTGTGATTGGTATTTATATTTCTGGAAGCGGTTAGCCACATGACTAGGTAATCCAGTTTGCAATTTCCAAGTCTCTTTTGTAATCCAGGTCAGATGTTATCCTGGGAGTGGATGGGAAGGCAGAGAAGCCAAGATTGGGGTTGTTATATTTAGGGACAGAGGGAAAGGTTGTGTCTCCCCAGGAGCATATTCTGTGGTGCTTCTTTGTACCTTGGGGAAGGGTCTCCTGAATCCTTCATCCAAGGATGGTCTATTTTATAAATTTGTTGTGCCACGGAATTTTTCAGTTCTCATTAGGACCCCACACTTGATAGAACTTCCCTGAAGAATTAAAATAGTATTGTAGAAGAGAAGCAACATAATAGCCAACCTAGCTGACACCGTCTGGAGATGAGGGGAAAAAAAATTCAAAAAACTAGTCCAATTGAGATCCGGTCAGATCTGACTCATAGTGACACTACATGGGTTTTCTAAGACTGCAAAGCTCACACATTGGTTTCTGTTTTTCTGTGGTGTGTCTGGTGGGCTCAAAACCAAGACCTTGCTCTTAGGAGCTCAAGACCTAGCCCCCATGGAGCAGAATTTGAGGGGAAAAATTTTTTTTTGACTTGTGGTGTTAAATGAAAGTATAACCACACCAACCAGTTGTTACCAAGTTGATTTCAACTCATGGGGCCCCCAGGCATATGAGCATGGGATTTTGCTCCATAAAGTCTCTGAGGAGTCATTTTGGGAAGTAGATTTCCGAGCCACCTCTATGAGCTGGCCTCAAAGTGCCGAGGGTCTGGTTTGCAACCCAACCATTTGCACTCTGGGTGCAAATAAGACATCGTTTTGTGTCAACTTGAAGATATCGAAGAGTCTAGGGGTGATACTCGATCTGTCAGTCAGGTCACAGCCTGATGGTGCCTCCTTGTGGGTGTGGCCTTCTCATAAGAAGGGCCCTGGGAACCTGCCCTTCTCTCTCTGCCTTCTCCTTCCTGCTGGACCGCCCTTGGAGTCACATGACCTTGCATCCATTGGCCGGGTATCTTCCTGCATTCGGCTTCATTCCTGCAGCTGTGGGAGTCTGAAGAGGGATTTATGGGCTAGTCTTGGACTTATGCATGCGAGTTGCCCTGGGCTGGGGTGTTTTATCTCAATTGTGTTAGTCCACGAAGACTAGAGGAACAAATTTCAAAGACACGCATATCGATATAAGGAAAAGGTTTATATACAAAAGGAATGTGACACTAAGCAGGCATCCCAATCCAGTCCAGTACAAAGTCACAAGTATGATATTAACCCATAGGCCTGAAATCAGTCTACAAAGTCTCCTTCTGACTCACGAAGTCACAGGTCAGTGGGTGCAGAATTCTGGTGCTGGCAGGGGTCTCCCCATGGCTCCTTGCTTCCAGGGCTCAGGGTCCATCAACAGCATGCCATTCCAGCTTCAGAGGTCTGGCTCCATCAGGGCAAAGCTGTGTGGTCTCTACGCTGGCTCCTCCAGCTTCTCGGATGCTGCCATCTTGTCTTTTCCGTGACTCATCGCCTCTGAGACTAACTCCCTGCAACTGGGGAAGATAGCTTCTCATCTTCACGAGGGAAATATCGCAAGATTTCCCAGAGGTCTCAGGAGAAAGCCATGCCCACATAGAGGCCTCATTGGCTACTCAATGGCAATCCCCAGATTAACAGGTTAGACTCCACCCCTACATTTCAATCATAAAATTAACAGAAGTGCACGACTGTCACATCAATATACAATTCCTTTTTAATATCAAGCTCTGTCTTACACATATAAGCCGTGTCACTGGATTTGTTTCTCTAGTCAACCTGCTCTAACACACGTGACCCAACAGCTCCACTAAGTGAAAGAGTCTAATCCCAAGAGCCAATCATCTCCTGATGAGTGCATGACTCCTCTGTCCAGCTGACTCTGTGCCCTATCCACCCTTCCTGCTGGGCTGGTTTGTACATGCATGATTATGATGTTCTCAGTGATATTCACCTTTTTGCTTGTTCTAAGGCAGTATTGTTATCCCGATGTAGACATACACACGTTGGGATCTTATTTACACCTGGAAGAGCTCACGATGTGTCACCAAACCCCATACGAAACAAAACAAAGACCTAGGAATTGGGGGAAGGACAAAGGACTAGCAGGGATGGAGGGAGGTTGCCGGAGATGACAGAATTCCCCCCACATAGGAGCTTCACGTGGAGGTAGTGGGCATGTGCATTTTGATTTGCTTGTACCAATGTGGGTTGGCCCAGGATAGTGAGCTCACTACCTCCACATTTTTGTGCGTCCCACCCTGCCGCTGGGAGGAGCTTGGTTTGTCAGCATTAGGACAACTCCCCTTTGCCCCATCACCACGCCTCCAGTTATTCAGATACCAACCTGGGGCTGTACTGTGCTCGTGGGAGCCAGCTTTCTCAGCTGCAATTTCCTGCCATGTGGTAATGGTGAGGAACAAAGGGCAGGAGGCCCAGCAGAGAACGGACAATGCCCAAGGGCAGAGAAGTGGTTCCTGGTGGGAAGACAAGAGAGGTGAACACTCACAGTGACACATGAGCAGAGTCACCCGCATGCTGATCCATACTCCTTCCCACACAGAGGGAGAGTGGGTGCGGATCAACACAGGCTGCTCTTCCCCAGGCTCTCCATGAAGCCTACTAGGTTGTATTGCATCCCCCACTGATGTAGTGGCTCAGGTGTCTGTCACAGAAGGAGCTCAGCTGGAGGAGAGACGGGAAGGCAGTAGTTCCCAAATTTGCCAAACCACCCACAGGATTCATCTCTCGTTATGAATGTAGCCTCTGCTGTTTTGCGGTGCCTCTGGCAAAGGACCTGCGGGGCTCGGGGCATCTGTATTCATAAGCAATGCAAGTGGGTTTTAGGAGAGGCAAAGTGCAGGGAACACAGATGTGAGGCAGAAGCTCTAGATTTGGAATGAGATGGATCTTGATTTTGAGGCAGGCTCTGTCCTCTAATAGCTCTGATATTTTGAGCGAGTGTTTTCTGCACTTTAAACTGAGAAGGACATAAAGCTATGAGTTTGAAATTCTGGCTCCTGTACTTATTAGCTACGTGCTATTAGACAAGTTATTTAACTTTGCTGCTTAGCTTCCAACCTGTGAGACAGAGGTGATGATTACAGGCCATTCTGGTTTGTGCAAAGACTACATGAGTTAGCCTCATAACTGAGTTACTAAATTAATTAACTTGGAGAGGTACCTGGTTCATCGGAAGACTATCTACACATTTACTGTGAATATGAAACAGTGAATAATGCTATTATTTTCCCTTTAAGCATTTAGGTAAGGTGATTTTAGGTAGGTAAATTTACCAGGCATGAAGTTGATGCTCAGTAAATAGTAGTTCCTTTATCTGTGTGAATTCTAGATAGGCGGCATCAAGTCATTTACAAATATGACCAAAGGGAAAACACTCTATTGTTGTCAATGAATGGATAGAGAAGAGGCAAGGACATGCCAGTCTTCCTCCAATGCTTGAATGCCACAGCTGAGTCAGCCAAATTTTATAGCACATTAAGAAAAGATAATCACATTCCTTCCTAGCAACCATGGGGGCAGATAAGCCATGCCGAGCAGAGTTTCAGGAACCTAAGGCAATTTTACATCAGTTCCATCAACTCAAGATCCTGGTGAAAAATCAAATTGAGTTTTAAAACGTAGCTCAGTTGACAACTGCCCAAATGCCTAAGAATGGCTCTGGAAATCCCATCTGTCTCATATTTACAGAACTCCTTGTTCCTGCAATCTGGGCACAAGTGACTCACTTTTCTTTGTGTTCCTATGGCAGAATGTCTTGTCATTTTCAAAGAAACCAGACAGCAGGTTCGGTGTATGTGTGAGCAGTGTACATGCCCACTCTTTATAGCTGATTATATATAATATATATATACATATACATATATATATATAAAAGCAACAAGATTGGGGTCATAATGTATACTCATTCTCTTGCTCTCAGATAATCAATGGGATTGTAGGGTCATGAAGAAGGTGAGAGACTAGGTGGGTTCCAAAGTCACAATGCCTAGGGGTTATGGATTAATTTGCATTTCCCCCAAAGAGAGATTCAAATCTAACTCTGTGACTATGCCCTTATTTACAGGCGGTATATTTGGAGATGTCGTCAACAAATGAAAGGTCATACGGAAGCTGGGTGGGCCTTAGTTGACCATTACTGGTAACCTCATAATAAAGGAGTAGAAACAGACAGACACAGAGGGAAGACAGTCACATGAACATGGAGGTAGAGATGGAAGACCAGCTGAGGATACCTGAGATGACCAGGAGCTGGAAGAGATAATGAAAGATATCCCATTACAGGCTTCAGAGAGAGCTTACTGATACTCTGAACTCTGATTTTCCAGTCTCCAGAACCGTGAGAATAAATTTCTGTTGTTTTAAGCCACCCAATTTGTGGTTATGGCTGTCTTAGGAAACCGAGACACAAGGGATCAATAAAATTGTTTCTTGGCATTATTTATTCAGTTGCATGAAAATTATTTCATTTTCCAGGAAGTTGCATCTTGTCCAGAGGAAAACAATCTGTTGATTGTGTTTCTAACATCATTTTCTGCCTTTCAAAATCATGAGGTGAGAATTCATTCGGACTTTTCCATTTAGATCATAGTTCTGCCTCTTCATAATAACATAGTGCTGCTTTATTCATTTGCATACATCATTCGACTCTTCTGTTCTTATTATTTTGTTCTAAATAAATTGTCTCCTTGGCCCAGGCCAAGGGAGAGCATAGTGTGATGAAGCACAGGAGCTATTTTGAGGCCAAACAGCTGGCCAAAATAAAATAGCATTTGGTGGTTTCTGGCTGCAGACTATCTGGTGAACTGATTGTATCTTTTTTTTTTTTTGAAGTATGACGTCACTTTGTGTTACCACATGTTGAATTAAACAGAAACTACCTAAGCTCAAGTGGTTCATTCAGTGGTAGAATTCTGTCATTGCATGCAGAAGACCCAAGTTGAATTTATGGCCAGAGTTCCTCGTGCACCTCAGTGGGCACCTGCTTGTTGTGATGAGGCCAAATGGGAGCTGAAGGCAGACTAGGAAGAAAGGTCTGGTGAACTATTACTCAACATTAGTCAACAAGAGCCCTGCAAATGACAGGAATTTCCCCATGTGATCATGACAATGGTCTACAACTTGGTAGTATCTTGTTCCACGTGCATGAAGTCAGTGTGACTTTGGGCTGACTCAGTGGCAGCCAAGTGCAAGCATGGTGTACTTGGTATATGCACAATGTCACCCATTGAGAACTCAGAAATGTCCTGGGCCCTCCCTGCCTGGATTAGTGCCTTCATAACATTACAGTGAGATGGAGCGATCTCATTTACTTGCTTGTCTGCTGGCATGTTGTCCAGTATGCCGAATGGCAATGTAAAGTATTTACCTTTCCCCTCCCACAAATTCAGGGTCTGACACGAAAAGACTCAAAATGTCATTTATCTTACTGAATGAAGATGTGTAGATTCTCTTGTGAGCTGCTAGCCCTCCCATGTGTTCCCTGTCTTCCCCCAACTCTCCGACTCATCCCGTTGAACTGTCCAGTCCTCAACCACCTTAGATGCCTACGACTGTGTTCTCCTCTGGCCCCCTGATCCTTACCATGGGCGCTATTCATTTGAGAGATCGTTGTACACCCATGTGTGATCTCCTATCATCTCACATAATTGTTGCATCTTTTACCTCGTTCCACATGATACAAAGGTATATGAAATGCACTGGTATTCACGTTTCCATTCATGGACGCACAGGGTTATTCCAAACAAAATGTGCTCAAACAGGTCTCTGCCAGGAGCACATGGCTATAGACCAGCTTTCTCAGTCATTGGCTGACTAGGGTGCTTTCTAAATAAAAACGTTTCTTTCATGGAGATCTTCTGAGTCAGTTCAATTCAAAGCAGAGTAGTTGGCTCAGAGGGTCATGATGACTCCTTTGGGACATGCCAGAGAAATGCTGTTGACATATTTTTCTTAAAGGCCCCGAAACAATTGTGGGAGCTGATTACAAAGACACTATAAGAAATGGTAGATTGCAGTGGTAGAAAAAACTCAGGATATGTGAGGTGAGAAAGTGTTTCTCCCCATGACAATGCAACTGCTCCTACTTTGAGGGCAGTGTGCTAGTCTGGGTAGACTAGAGAAACAAATTCATCACCACACCTATGTATATGAGGGAAAGTTTATAGAAAAGGTTGTTGTACATTAAGAAAGCTTTCCAATTTGGTCCAAGCCCACAAGTTTTATATTAGCCCATATGTCCGATAGCAGTCTATAAAGTCTTCTTCAGACTCAAGAAACACATGCTAATGCAAGATGATGACAAGACAGATGGGTACAATGTCTTTGGAGCCAGTAGCATTGTAGACATCTCAGGGCTGGCAGGGGTCTCCCTGTGGCTCCCCCGGCTTCAGTGGTCTGGCATCCGTGTGGCTTTGTCAAAGTCAGGGCACTAGGATAACTTCAGGCCTCTCCAAGTGAATGTAGTCAGTAAAAGATTTCCCAAGGAAGTGAACTGAGAAAGATAGCATCTCCTTCCAAGAAGGAATGACCACATTTCCCAGAATTCTCAGAAGAAGGTCATGCCCACAGAGAGTTCTCATTGGCTATTTCCAGACTGACAGGCTCCTCCCCACACTCTTGATCCTCAAACCACCAGACTAGGTGACTGCCACAGGCAGCACGGGCTGTTCCAGGTGCGTTTCCTTAGAAAGACTTACTCTAACCACCCGACAACCTGGATCGTTCCCCATTAGGATCTTCACACCCCTACCCTCCTACCACCCAAACACAAAGAAAATGGAAAAGGAACATGATTTGAGATGCTGGAAGATGCCCCAAATGCCATTCTGATGTGTCAACAGAAGAGCCCAACATTCGTTGGAAGAAGGGTTAAAAAACATACAAACAAAAAACCCCCAACTTACTGTTCTCAAGTCACCTTTACTCCTGGTGCCCTAAAGGGACAGTGTAGAAAAATCCCTGCAGGTTTACAAAAAGGTACCTCTTTACAGGAGGAGAGGAGACCTGCTTCCTCCCCAGGGGTGGCTGGTGGTTTTGAACTGTGGACCCTGTGACTCGTAGCCCAACGAGTACACCACCAGGGCTGTAGGAGGAAGGATTAGAGATGATAACACAGTCCTTGAGAGTGTGCAGACCTAGATGGAGGATATATGTGAAGCAATGAATTCACATGTTAACGTTTTTGTTTCAGGATGTGTTCTTTGAGTTTGTAGTCACACTTTCAGACTTGCTCTCCTATATACTAAAAAAGCATTTTGTTGTTTTTTTTTTGGGGGGGGGACATCACTGCCCTCAGGTGGTGGGAGTAGGAGGCCCAGCTTTTGCTCCTGTGGAGCCGCTGCTGGAATTGAACTTCCATCCCAGTAGGCCACAGTACCACGCACAACCACTACGCCACCGGGCCTCAGCCTAAAAAGACATTTTGTACTGTGTAAAATATTTCTTTAAGTATTTTTTTATGATGAGTATTATAAGTTCCTTGAGGTTAGCAGTAGTTTCCCCATGAAACATTAGCGACTGGACACTGTGTATGTCAAAGAATAATTGGTGAGGAATGGTTTTTTCCTAATCTCAGCCCTCCAACCATGACCTTGGACTCAATTGGGAGTGCATTCTGAACTGTACTTGTGCCCTATGTAAACTCCTGCAATCATCACCCTCCCTGGGTCTTACTTCATTTTCCTTTTATATCTACGTTCGTTTTCAATTGGGCATAAAGCTTGCTCCTGATCAATCGTTTGCCTCAAGTGAGAGTAGAAGCCATTCTCTTGCTGAAAGGGGCTCTAGTGATATCTTCCAGGGACTCTGGGAGCCTGGCCACCTGGCTAGAGCCACAGACTCTGACTCAGGTTTGAAACTCTACAGGAAGGCTTTGGTCAATAGGAGCTGCCAGAGGTTTCCCAGGAAGAGAATGCTCTTCTTAAACCACTGGGGACAAGCATGCATGTCTTCTCAAATCTTGTTAACTGGGAGCCTCAGAGAGCATTTGAGTGAGCACGAAGAAGCAGAACAATGCACACACTATGGCACTAGACAAGGTGCGGTGCCAGCAGAAGGTGCCACACCCCAGAGGCAAGGAATTGCTTCAGATATTCAAGGCCAAAGCCTTGTGGAGGGGACCCTGTCACCAGGGAATGGACTTTGCCAGACTTTTCCCACAGAGTCATAGGCGTCTTCCCCCTTAGCACTTGGCAGCAAAAACTCTGTTCCAACTTGTAAAGCAGCGTGCCTGGAATCTATTGCCCGGAATCTCCTTACAAAGATTTTCTCACATATTGGCAGAGGGATCTGACGGCATGTCTTCTGTTATTTATTCTGCGCTGTTTTTTTTTCCTTCTGCTTGTTTGATTTTTGCAAAGGAGAACCAGAGGTGTAGATCGATGTTCCATACCAAAGGAGCAAGATTATATCAAGAACCACACCTCCTCCTGCCCTGGTGTACGACGCCCATGCACATCCATTAGTTTTAATCACTCCGGTTTTCCATGTTGCTAAGTAGGTCTGCGTAACCGCTCTGCAGGTCTCTATTCCCCGAGGGCACCTTTGGGATTAGAAGAGGATGGGATCACCTGGCTGGTAATTTAGACATTTGTGGCTTGCAATGTTGTGGTTGTGCTCGAAGCTATCAGTGCTACTGCTTTCTTCTCAGGGAGTGAAGGGAGATTTTATCCATCTGTGTTCTGCCAAGAGACATCAGGGTCATAGCTCAAGCCATTTCCCAGAAGTTAGGCCCTTAGGGGTTGGGTTGTCGTCTAGTTGAATTCGACATTGTTGAAGCAGATTTGAATGCATCCTCTAGCTCACCCTGCCTACTTTACATGGGCAGCCTGGGAAGCAGGAACTGGATGGATTTGGCCTTTTGTGGTGTTGGCCTCTAGAAGTGCCCTAGACATTGCTGCATGTGGCAGGCCGACTCTCCCAGATCGGACTGAGACATATCCAGACAAGTCTTCTGTGACTCACTGTATTGAGTTCTGGTAGAAGAAGCCAGACTGGCAGATGACCCTGAAATGCGGTTTTGCTTGCTCCTTCATTATCATCTGCCTCCACAGAAAATAGATGTTGGATTGCTGAAGATAAAGAACTGTTCTCCAACCTCACAGTTCGGCTCCTGGCTGGGCTTGAGCCACCATGGGGCTTGTGAGGAGTCCATGAAAAACAGCCTGAGGCCAAAGTGGGAGAACATCTCTGTACCCTTGGGTCTTTCAAATGCAGGCAGCCCAGGAGGAGGGAATACCTGGTTCATAGGTGTCCTTTTAGGGGGAGCCTTCTTTGTACTGAGACTTAGGCAGATATTGACTACTAAACCCTCTGAGGTTTCCTTTCCTGCTTCCCCCAGCCATTCTCTTTGCCCCTTTTCTCTATAGACGACCTGTCTCTCCATTCCTTCATCACTGTGAGCACTTTTAACTCTCAGATGGCCCTCATAGTGCCCTGTTGCACTCCATTTCCAGTTGATTTCTAAACCTCCATGGTTTCCTTAGCATTTTCCCTCCTTCCCCCTCCTTGTCATTCCTCAGCATTAGGATGGTCTCTTGGGCTGCCCCAGCCCTTCCCAACTCTCTCCTTGGCTTTCCACCATTTTCCCTTGTCGTCTATTTTTTGTCATTGGGTTGTTTCTCGTTTGTCCTTTGATCTACAATGGAGGGGCTGCCTCTCCTGTCTCCACTCTCCCAGATTATGTTTCACCAGTCGAGTCCTGGATTTTCCTACGGACTTGGGAACATGG
>PVJH01000921.1:227513-248406 GCA_004026705.1 Nesogale talazaci
AGAGAGAGAGAGAGAGAGAGAGAGAACAGGGACAGAGAGAGAAGTCACTGTCTGAAAAAGACTTAGGAATATGTAAAAGCAGGGAGCAGTGTATAATGGAAGGTAATAACCTAAGGGAATCCTATTTCCTGCCATAAGTTTCACATACACACACACACACACACACACACACACACATGCACCAGGTTTCTGTTAGAGGCTCTTCAGTTGGCTCTTACTCATGGGCAAGGAATCCCATAGCAAACAGAAGAAAAAGTTTTTTGGTATAACACCTACCTCAAGTGTGGGAAATGAACACCGAGGGAAAGATGACGAGGACTGTATTCCCTAATTTATTACAGAGGGTATCTGGAAAGCTGGTGTTCCACAGTAGGAAAGCCTCCATTTCGGTAAGGTAGAAGTGAAGTTCAAGTACATGATCCTGCTTTCAATATCACTCCCACAGATTCTCCCCTTCACAGCTATGCTGCCTTAAAGTGGGTACAAGGTTGATTATATCTGTATATAGAAGCTAACATCTTTTTCTCTCTTCCCACATCACCCAGATCCCCTCATACCCCCCGTCCCCCAATGCAGGTATTAGGTTTCTTCACCTTTGAGTTCAGGGACCTTCATGTCTATACCTCCCACCTTGTGATGCAGGTAACTACTGAATATTCATGACTTGTGGCTACCAAGAAATGTTCTAAGATGGTAAAAGTTTTCTATCTTCTCTTCCTCTTCCACATGGACCACCAAGAGGGGCTGAGGTGAGCAGGCTGTCGTAAAACATGTCTGACTCCTTTGTTTGATTCTCTCTCCTTTCTTTCCTGTTCTCTATGACTTTACTCTAGTTTTCGTATATTATGACCATGCAATGGCACCTACGGACCTGTTGATAGCTAGAGGCTGGCTTCCTCTGTCATTCAAGCTCCTTGGTAGGCTTTGGTCCATGGTGGAGCCACTGTATATTTCTAGTGTTCTTCAACCTGAGGATTCAGCTTCCAGCACTCTGTCAGTCAATGATCTGTTGGGGTCTCCAGGGGTTTCACTGGTTCATTCTCAAAATCGATTTCCATGTCTTTCTGCATCATCTATGATAGTCAGGAAGCTCTGCCGACTCTTCCCACAGGATGATGGTGGTATGAAAAGTACTGGGGGCAGGGCTTTTAGTATCGCAGTGCCATGGCTTAAAAGAAGGGAAGCAGCTTTCCCCTCCAAAACTGTCTAGACCCTGACTATTTGCAATGAGAGACCTTACTGTTTTAAATAATCCATCTCAAAAAGGGAAGGCACAGAAGAATCCCTGATAAGCACATATTTTAAACTAGGTGTTGGCTATTGTGATGGGGTGTGTTGGGTCGGTTCTGATGCAGAGTGAACCTGTGTACTGCACAATGAAATGCCATCCTCAAATGGCTCTTAGTCTTGGCGCCATTGTTGCAGCCACGGTATCAACCCAGCTTGTTGCAGGCTGTCCTCTTTTTCACTGTCTCTCTGCTTTACTGAGCGTGAAGTCCTTCTCCAGGCACGTGTCCCTCCAGACAACATGTCCCCAGCATGTGAGAGGACATCTCGCCATTGTTGCCACCAAGGAGCGTGGTGGCTGTGCTTCTTCCAAGATAGGTTTGTTTGTCCTTTAAGCAGTCCATGGTACTTTCAATAGTCTTCTCCAACAACAAAAGTCAAACGCATCATTTCTTCTTTGGGCTTCTTTATTCAATGTCCAACTTGCACACGCATGTGAGGTTGCTGAAAGACCATTGTCAGGCGCATCTTTGTCCTCAAAGCAACATCCTTGCTTTCCAACATGTGGAAGAGGTCTTGTGTAGCAGTGGACTTGAAATCTCTGACCTTGGGATCCTCCTGGTCTTTGCAGAATGTCAAGGCTTGACTGCTAATGGACAGATTGACACTTCAGACTGACTCAGCAGTCCCACAGTAGCAAGACCTAACAAGCTGCTACCTGAAAGATTAGAGTGTGGCACAATCCCCCTTAAGGTCATCCTGCTCCAGCACTTGGGTGCTCTGATTTCAAATTGACAGCATCTAACGAGAGTGATGGCAGCAAGCGCCTAACTACCCAGACAACTCAGAACCACAGTTTGATTCCATCCCATCGCAGGGGTTGGTGGGCTGAGATTTCTCCAGGAATGCTGCACAAAATCTAGTTCCTCTAGCAATTCCCCATGGCCAGATTTCCAGATGTGAATTGGAATGTCTTTCATGGAGGATTCATAGGCTTTTCTTCACACTGGAGTTTGTTCAGCAAAGGACTTGTCACAACTGTGAGATTTCTGAGAACTTGTCTCTCCAGAGGGCTTGTCCTCAAAGATAGAGCAGCTTCTCTCCCTCTTGACTAGGATTGACTGCCAAATCTCACAAGGTTTCACACCCAGTTACAGATAGTGCCAACTCCGTCAGCTTTGCATAGGCAGAGCCATCCTTCACTGCCTTCTTTGTCAAAGCAGGCATCTATTTCCCTTGTACAGATGGACACACATCAGATCAGGCTTTTTGGATTTGTCACCTGAGTTGAGACCATGCTTTTAATAACATTATACTCTATTAAGTGTGGGATGAAGACAGAACTTTTCCACAATTATTTCTCTAAATTATCAAGCAAGCAATTTACCAACATTTAATGTGCTAGCCATTCTCACTGAAATTCCCAATTTTATGAGGTCTTTGTCTGACTCGTGATGAGGCTAAGATAGCTGATCTCCCTGAAGCCCCCAATTATTTGAGAGCGTTGCATGACTCAGGATAGTGATCTGCTTCTCTCGAAGCTTATGGGAGGGTTTCAAGAATCATGGTCAAAGACTCCTAATCTGACATCTGTTTGTCTATCTCCAGATGTCCAAGGTCTGGTCTTATCATTCCCCTCTTCACATAGTCATGTAGCCATCCCTAAGACCACTCCTCTTATCACCATATGGCCCTTAAGGCAGCCCTCTCCTGTGATGTATGACCTTGCCTGGAATTAGGGGCCTGGCTTGGCTACAGAGGGAGAGAGGGACGGGACATAAGATAAAGAAACCTGCCTCACTCGTGCCTGCTTCGTTCCAGCCTGCCTCTATCCAGGTAGCCTCTTTCCTGTCTCCCTCTCCATTTCCATGCGGACCACGTTATGGGGCGGAGGTGAGCATGTTACCCTGATATTATGTATGTCTGACTCTTATTGTTACTTTCTTTCTCTCTCTGTCATGCTCTCTATATCGTTATTATAATAAATAATAATTATAGCTGCACAGCTGCCTGTTGAACCCTTGCTGTGAGTATATCAGAGGATTGATTGTCCCCTGATAATTAAGCATGGAGATAACACTGAATTTTGATTTTGACTCCATTACATTTCAATTCAAGTGCCATTGATGCCTTCCACCTGTCAGACACCAGGTTCTGTGTAGGCACCAGGTAGAGTGGGAAGTTCATGGAGCAAAGATCCTGGCTCAATTTGGCCATCTCCTGTCTTTATTAAAATAGACTCTGGCAAAGTAGGACATCATTTTCTCATGCTACAAATGGTATTTCCTTTCATCTGGAATAAGTCAGTCATGTGACATGCTTTAAAACAGCAAGTCTTTCTGTTTTAAATCAGAAATGGAATCTATCCTGTGTGTTGTGGGAAATAAGATTCAGGTAATGAATTTTAGGAACACTTACCAATGACCAAATCAGAGAGACTTTTGTCCAATTGTTGGTAGGCAAGGTGATGGAAGCTGAGCGAAGGACTCAGTGTAGAAACAGAGAGGCTTGAAAAATCCACCTCATGTAGTTATTACAAAGTAGGCTGGAACCAAGATAAAACAAAAAAAGCTCTATTCGTTTGTGTCTCCGAAGCCATTGTTGGCCAACATTCTTAAGTAAGCAGCCAACTTGTTTCCTCTAGCCTGGCTTCCAAAACGCAACTAAGTTGGAAACTATTCTGCTGATCAAGTTTTCTTTCTTTCTTTTTCTTTCTTTTAAACCACGCCTTCTTCTGAGGAAAAAGCCATAATTTATGCACACGAGTCAGCTCTTGTCCTGGTTTGTGTTTGGCACTATAGCCCCCGAGGAGCCTTTAAAATGACATAATGCACTCTCATTTAGGATTCTTGACAAGCGAAACCATGATCAGAAGCAGGAAAGGGCAGAAGTAAGAGAGGGTGATGGGATGAAAGAGGACAGGGGAAGGAAGGGTGGGAGATGGAGAGATAGGCTGCTACATCCATGTGAGTGAGTTTGAGAGGGAGGTAGTAGGAAGACCTATCACAGACAATGTTTAAGTATTACACTCAACTTTCCCCATAGGATAGCCATATTTTCATGAAGTGTTAAGATTTTCTTACCTCCTGACATGTACATGCCTTGCCAGTGCAGAAGATCTACATGTTTGTGTCCCTAGAAGGAGGTCCTAACATAGACTTTAAGTAAACAATAACATAAAGAGGAGACACCGATAGGAGGGTTTTCCTATAGTTTGGGTGGAAAAGGGAGTAGGGACTCTGTTTCTTTCGCAACCTCTGGAAGAGTCATCTTGAGCAATGATTTGGAGAATGGGGGTCTCCAGAGGAGGGAGTCGCTAGCTGGCTTCTTCTGTAACCAGTTTATGTGATGACTTCTTGATCTTTCTGACAAATTCTCATTTTGTTCATCATTGGTCATGCCATCATTCTCATGACAGTAAGACCATGTGATTTTCTGCCTCACTATAAGCCAGGTTTTTTTGTTATACAAAAGCTCAAGTGAAACCACAAAAAGCACCTTCCAGAGTTATTCCCTGTTTCAACCTATCTCTACTGCTATTTCACCCTTTCCCTACAACCCACTTCATTTGGAAGATATTTTCATTCATTGGCTCATGTGACTAGCGGGTCGGTGACAGTTTAAAAAATGGTCTAGAAGTAGTTATGAAGTACAGTGGCATAGAAATGTTTATGAAACACTTGATTAGGAGAGTTTGCATGTGAAATTAGCTAATCATTTTGCCAAACCAATCATGTGCCTAGAAAACTACTGCCATCATCATGTGAAGAAAATTCCTCAATTTATCTTAGTGTCCCCAATCAGGGCTTCTAACGACACACCCAGCATTTATCGTCTTGCTTTTCAGTGTCCCCCCTCCCCCCTGTTAATCTTAAACTTTCCTTTCTGAACAGAAGTATTTTACTTCAGAGAAAAAGTATTGAAATCGGAAAGGTAATTTCTGACTCGTATTCTTAGGAGTTTTGTGTTTTAGAACCAAAGAAGCAAGTGCATCTGGCCCTCAGTTCTCTCATTTGTGAGCGGAAGATAAGCAGACCTCTCTTATTGGGTTGTTGCGGTAGAGATGGGAATGAGGGAGCAAAGGAGATATGCACGTAAGCTCTATGCAAATGGAGAAAAGCTGTCCCAAAGAAAAGTCCTCTTCTCGTACCTACCTACAAAACTTGGAGATGTGTTCACTGGTGATGATTTCTCCAGGGAATAGCTCCAAACCATTTCATCATTTCCTGAATGATGATGCCTCACCTTGCAATTCCCTTTGGGAAATAGGAGCTATGTTTTTTCTGAACCAACTTGAGCAGTTCCGCCTGGCAGAATTGGCTCAAAGGTCTGACAGCTTTGCCAAGAGAAGTAGTCGGGCAAGTTTGCCATCCTGAAGGCCTTGTGATTCCCTGTTAGGGCACTCTCTTCTTAAACAGCAACCATTGTTGTCCTGCCATGGCCAGCACATGGCCCTGGCAGCAAGCTGCATTGCAAAACCACCCTGACCTGAATGACAATGTACAAAAAGGAACTCTTGCAGCTCCCAAACCAACCACTCCTAGTACACCGGGACTTCCACCTGTCGTCTCTGCAAACACATCCTGTGTGATGATTCCTTGATGGCTTCCCTTTGAGACTATTGCTTGGAACTTCCAAGAAGAAAAGTCTGCCTCTTTTCCTTTCTTTTTTCTCTCATTCACTTATACTAGCCCCATTTATCTGAACATTTTTCCTCCCTGGAATTTTATGACAATAGTATGACTACCTTAGAGTAATACCTAATTTTAATGGTTCTCCGTAGACTGTACATGGGCCTACATTACATTAGACATCATGCTACAGATCTTGAAGTGCAGACACAAAGAGATCAAGTGTCTTGACTTGCTGTCAGATGTGCCAGTTGGTAGCAGACTCAACATGAAAAGGATTTTTTTTAGATCATTTTATAGGGGGTTCATACAACTCATTACCATCCATCCATCCATTGTCAAGTACATTTGTACATTTGTGGACCTCATAATTCTCAATACATTTTCTTTCTACTGAAGCCCATGGTATCAGTTCATCATTTCCTCTTCCTCCCCCTCCCCCCTCTCTCATGAACGCTTAATAATTTATAAATTATTATTATATTGTCATACCATACATTGGTTTTAATTTTTAAGAAGGATGGTATATATATATTTGCACATTTATATGTATGCATGGATATACAAAGTGTGTATATATGTATACATAACACATATATTGATTGTGTTTAGAGTGAAAACTTACAGAGCCAGTTCATTTCTCAAGCAAAAACTCATGTGTATTTTGTTTTGTGACATTATGCCCCATGATGCAACACTTGTTCACCAAAGTCTCCATCTCCTGTGTCTTGTGCCCTTTCCTGCGTTCTGACAGGTGTTTTGGGGCACATTCTGTTTATTCTGTCTGGTAAAGGGGGGAGTTCTGAGAATCATACTCCTCAAGGGTGTTATTCTTCATTTTACAGGTCTGCCTACTGACTGCTTAAAAGGTGCTCTTCTTCAGAGGGTAGGTTCAGTTCCAGAATTAAAGAGTGCCGAGGGGAGAAGGAAGCATTTCTGATACTCCCTTCTTTGTCGGATCCCACAGCTACTATATAAAAACCATCAGAAATGCATCTCCCTTGCTGTCTCTTACAATATATTTTTCTCTTCCTTGTTATCTCATAACTATTTTTCTGCTGCTGTTCTTTAGCTTCTGTCCTTCTTTGCTCAGATCTCTCTTCTCATTTGATTTCCTTCATCGTCAAATTCTCTCTCCTCACACGTCTGTTTCCCTCACTTTATTTGACTTCTGAAATATACATGTATCCCTATTTCTCAGGTTGGGAGTTCATGCTTCCATCTCTGATGCTGTTGATATGTGTGCTATAGCTTTAATGAGTTAAAGAGAAAACTGACAGAGTTGGTGGGGGGGGGGGGGAGAGAAAAAAGCTACATGACACACCTGTTATGCATTCCCTTATTAACATGAACTTCTTAGTTTTCTTGTGCTGCTATAACACAAATGCCTCTGAAACATATTTCCTCACAGTTCAGAAGGGTAGAAATCCAAATTCAGGGCACCAGCTCATGGTAAAAGCTCTCTCTCTCTCTCTCTCTCTCTCTCTCTCTCTCTCTCTCTATCTATCTATCTCTGTTGGCTCTGGGGGGCAGTTTGCAGCCCCCACATTCGTTGGCAATTCTCATGTGGTGTCTGGCTTACACGGGCATCTGTCTCTCGTGTTTGTGCATCCCTCTGTGTCGGAATCTGTTCTTGTCTGTAACTTAGAGATAGTTAGATTTCAGACCTCATTCACACAACTCCAAAACCTAAATTGCCAAGTGGAATTCCATCCACAGGCATAGGGGTTAAGATTCCAGCACCTAGTTTATGAGGACATGATTCAGTGCACTAGGCAAAATACAGGAGAGGATAACAGGACAGGAAAACACTGGCGTAGCAAAGGATTAATTGTTCATTAACCAAAGGTTATGAGTCAGAGGCAAAACAGAAAAAATAGCTTTTGAGATTCAAGGAAATAATGAAGCCCAGAGAGGCAGAAAGTGGATCCAGATGGTGGGAATGCCAGGACTGGGTGAAGCATGCATCAGGGAGAGATAAGAGATGGAGGAAAGGGGACCATGAAGCAGGCTGCTGTCCAGTGATTGTAACCAAGACTGATAGATATAGTAAAGACTTCCACAGAACTCGAGAACCAAACTGCTCCCAGGTGTGTGTGTGTGTGTGTGTGTGTGTGTGTGTGCATGAACTCCTCAAGAAAAGGAAGCATGATGTTGGAAGGCCTGGGAAACTCCCCCTAGGAAGAGCCTGATCTGAACTATACTTCCAAAGATTCCAGCATGACGGCTACTTTTATTTTATATGCCATTGTTGTGTTCCAATGGACTATTCATAAGGTCTTTACTGATTAGGATAATATTTTATTTCTTTCCCAAACTTCTAGTACAGAAGCGAGGTCATTGTAGGAACTCCTAAAATACTTGCCAGTGGCTTGAGTAATTAATACTTATTACTTACTAGGAAGTGAAAGTATGGTAAAAAAGAGTGAAAGGGTACACTCGATAACTTACACCTTTCATGATTTTCAGCCATGCAACCTTCCCTCGTTCCATTTGGACAGGTTTCACAGGAGCTCAATGAACATTTTTGGAATTTCTAATCCTCCTCAATGTTGTCCATAATTTTTTATGAGCCACCAAACCCAATGCCTCTGCACAGTCAATAGAGCACAAGTAAATATCTTCCAGGTATTCTCTCTTTTCAGCCACGATGCTTCTAATAATCGCCCCTATGTCATGTCCTCTTTTGAGTTCAGCTTAAATTTCTGGCAGCTTCCTGTCAAGTTACTGCTGCCACCAGAGGTGAATTATCTTCAGTAAAATTTTACTTGCATGTCATCTTAATAGCATTGTTATTAACTTACTCCTTCTGCTGGGTTACACTCTTTGGAATGGCACAGATGGGGAACTCACCCCCCACCCCCCTCCATTTGTCATCTAGATGGCTGTCTTCCAAATTCCTTGGTGTGGGGTTATAGCTTTGAACCCCCCTTTCCCTCCATCAGTTTTACTCTGTCCTTTATGGACAAGGAATCAAAACTCACTTGAGTTATGGTTTATTAGGATAGGAGCAAAATCAAATTTTTCCTTTTGAAATATACCCAAGTTATTTCAGGGAGGTAAGAGAGCCGTTTGGTCATTGGAAATGAGGAAAAACCCAGAAAAATAAACCTATGGTCTCCGAACTTCCTTAAGGAACCCCACGTCAGACACCCTGTATAGTGTCTTCAATGGATTTCTTTCTCTTGCCTCCCCAGGGTCTAGTATCCACTGCCGTGGCTGCACAGAACTTACTGTAGTGATTCGTGATAAAGCAATTTATTATGGAAGTTATCAGGTTGAAAGGCCAGTGGGTGAGAAAGCCTTGGAAGTTGTTTCCCAGGACGTGTTACAATACACAGGTCTTACAGAAGTGCTGGTGGCATAGTGGTTAAGCACCTGACTGCGAATCACAGGTCAGCCTTCTGAAACTACCAGCTGCTCCATGAGAGGAACATGAAGCTTCCTTCTCTTGTAAAGAGTTCCAGTCTCGGAAACCCACCGGGGCTGTTCCTCCCTGCCCTACAGGGTCACTATGAGTATCTTCACTGACTTGATGACAGCTTGATGAGCATTTTGTTATTTTTTTTTAAATGAATGCCTCAAAGGGTATACTGCCATGCTGGAAGCCTCCCCCTGAATGCATTCCCAGAGGGTTTATTGTATACACAGCAGAATGGTATTCTGGAGAAGCTTGGTCCCAATGACTCCAGGTTAATTCTACTAGTTCCTTTCCCAAACCTACAAACTACTGCAGGAAATGTGGTTTGGTTGGAGTTAGTGACCTTGGGTAGAAGAGCTATGATGAGATGATTCCCCACCTCCCCCACCCCCCCACCATCTGCTAATCCTCCTGGTATCTCTACTTTTGCAATTAGAACTTCCTCCCAGGGGGATGAATAATGGAAAAGTGGGTGAGGGGAAACATAGGATGATGTAAGATATGGAAATAGTAATCTATAACTTATCAAAGGTTTGTGAAGGGGGCTGGCCAGGGGAGGGAGGATGAAGAAATGGGGAGATGATATCAGGGGCTCAAGTGGGAAGATAGTTCTTTGAAAATGATGATGGCAGCATGTCTGCAAATGTGCTCTGCACACTGGATGAATTTGTGGATTGTGATAAGAGCTGTAAGAGCCCCCGATAAAAGTACTTAATAATAATACGTCACATGAAACAACTCACAGGCCCTGCACCTTTTGCCAACATCACTCCCTTAAATTCACACAAGGACAAAATGAGGTAGGGAAATGGTCCTGCTAATTGAGTTGAAGTGAGTTAGCTTGTTGTATGGGAGAAAACTCATCTCTCTACTGTATATTCCAGTGGAATATACAGAATGTCTCCCAATGATGGCTATTTGTCCCACTGGCTATCAGGGAATCATTTTTACTTTGCAGGACAGAATTTTTAAAGAATCTCAAAATGGCCAACTGAAATGTGTCATTCCATGATTTTCTTCCCTCCTGCCAGCTTTCTAAAGCATTGTGCCATATGTTACAGCTGCCTTCGTTCAGAGTAGCCCAAAATAGCTAGCTTCTCCTGCACCTCTCTGGGTGTTAAAATGTATTTACATTTCCAAATGCATGTGTGGAAGTTGCTGGTTTTATATAGCGTTTTCTGACTGTCAGCAACTTTTCTATAACCTTATCTTAGTGCAACTAACCTAAATTTCCAGTTTTGTGAGATTTATCACTACTGTATTCCAGATGCTCAGTCTGCCTTTCGTTCTTTTATGCCTCAAGATTAAAAAAAAAAAAAAGCTCTCCCTGAGAATTAGAGTCAACCTTTTTAGAAGCCATTCGTGGGGCTGAGTCAGGCTGTTTCAACACACAGGGACATTCTATATGACGTTTGAAGCAAACAGAGATTCATCAATGCACCCCCGACTCTCTTCAGAGTTGACTCTCCTCAAACAGCCAGGCTAAAACAGCAACAATGAAGTCACCCGTCTTTTATGGTTCTTAATAGGATCAACGAACCAAGATCTTGTCAGTGACTAGCTCTCCTTCCCCAAAATGGTTTCCTCGTGAAACGTAAGCTCCAAAGACTGAACGGATGAGGTGGAAAATAAAAGACAGTTTAGGACTCCTTGAAAAGGAAGAAGAGTTGCCACCTCTCAATTGTGAAAGATTACCTGAGATGATGTCATGTCGGGGACATTCTGAGTGGACAGCAGGGAGGATTATGGTTCTGAATATTGATGGACAAAGGATGGTCACATGGGTAAGGCTGCTTGGCTTCAGATTAATTGTTGGATACTGGGACCTAGTATGAAATAAATGTAAATAAAATGATACTTTCGAGCTAAAGAAATATCTACCTGTGACTAGTCTTTCAATATATTAGCTCTAAGAAACCCTTAACACTGTAGGTGAGCTGTTTGGCTACAAACAGCAAAGTTAGCCGTTCAAACTCAACCAACTGAGTAGCCCGACATAGCCTGACAGAAGAAAGATTGTTACCTCTTCCTGTGAAGTTTTACGGTCTCAAGAACCCAAGATAGGATCATGCTGAGTCAGCATCAAGTTGATGGCAGAGGATTTGGCTGTTTCTTGGTATGTAGTTCTTACTGCCACACCTCTGTTATTGAATGTCTCCTCTCAGCAATGGGATCTTCTCTGTCTTGCTATCTATTCTTTAATGCCAGCCACGACTCTCACTTATGCTAAATTGTAATTGTTCTCTCGTCTCCAAGTGTGATTGTTTATATCCTAAACAGACTAGTTGCACTTATTATTTCTAGTCTCCACCTGGAAATTTATAAGCATTCGACTTACTTGGCATTGTACATTTGATTGGTTATCTATATTTATCATTGTATTCACAAATCCTCAGTGTAGGAAAACACTACATTACAATATCAAGATAGGGAACATTTCCATCCACTGAAAAGTTGAAAGCTCAGTTTTTATGTTATTCCTTCTCTTGGTTGAACTGTGAAAGCTCAAGGGAAGAGATCACACGCTCAGGGTCCTGGTAGAAGATTGGTGACAGACTCACAGGGATTTGAAGGAAAATAATTTGAAGGGCCTAGTCACAGATGGGTGGGGTTAAGGACATTGACAAGGATTGATGAGGGAGGCATGCAGGGGCAAGAAGCACTCGGAAGAAATGACTAGCCTTGGGTTTGGAAGAGAAGAGACATCTTACTAGTGAACAAGGTCTAATGAGAACTTGGGTTGCAATAGAAGAAAAACACTCTCTGAACTAGATTGATTGGAGTCTAAAATATCATCCCCATGTGGTGAGGGGGCTTGGAAATAGACACTTTGACTTCTACTCATTCAATTCTCCAAGTGCTTCTTGGAGATGTCTATTGACAAATAGTCATAAGCCCGAGAGCAAGAGAATTCAAATTAAGCTCTTTGTAGAGGCCATTTCCTCTAGCAGCAAAACAGGACAGAGAAGGGGAGAGAGTGGAGTGAGGGTTTCAAAGTAAAGAGTCTGTAACTAGCAAAGACCACTTGGCATATGATTCAAGAACTATTAATTTAATGTATTCCACTTGGAAAGTCACTGTGTTAGTCCGAGTAGACTAGAGAAACAAATTCATAAATACACTTATGGATATAAGGGAAAGGTTTATATATAAGAGAACATATGGAACATTGAGAAAACATCCCAACCTACGCCAGTTCAAGGTCATAAGTCCAATATTAACCCATATGTCTGATACAAGTCTATAAAGTCTCCTTCCAACTCACGAGACACATGCAATGACATCAGGACAATCATAGGCCAGTGCGTGCAGTCTTTGTATCAAGTGGGAGTAGAAGCATCCTGGAGCTGGCAGGGTTCTCCCCATGGCTGCTCATTTCCAGGGCTCATGGTCCATCAGCAGTATCCAGTGGTAGTAGAGGCATCTCAGCGCTGGCAGGGGTTTCTCCATGGCCTCCCAAGCATCTCAGCACTGGCAGGAGTCTCCACGTGGCTTCTCTGGGCCCAGAGAAGCTGGGCTGTGTTGTTTTGTCAGTAGACTATCTCCAAGAGACTAAGTCAAGTCTCTCTACTCAAATTGGAAAATACCACAAGACTTCCCAGGATTCTCAGGAGGAAACCATGTCCACACAGAGGCCTCATTGGCTATTTCCAGATTGACAGGCTAGACTCCACCCCTACACTCCACAGTCACAGAGCTTTGATTGTAAACTGTAGGTCATCAATTTGTTACTAGATGTTGTTGAGTTGGCTTCTATCTCAGGACAACCACCCCTTTTCTCCCCCCTACACACCACAAACACCAGAATGAAGTACTGCTTGGTCCTGGACCATCTCTACAATTGGGTGGAAACTGGACTGTGCTTTGTGTCCCTCCTTGGTCTGGGAACTCTGCTGAAACTGGCTCCACATCACATGTTAGCAGCATTCAAGCCGTCACTGGCAGATTGGTGATGGCCAAGCCTGAGTTGCTTTGGGCAGGTAGCTCATATGGAAGGAGGGGATTCTACGATTCCATCACCAGTCAACAAAACCGCCCAATTCCTTCCAGGTAAAGAGGGCTCTTGCCTGTTAAAATTCACAGCAGAACTGGAATCATCAGATGTGCTAAAGGAAATTGATAAAAGTCTAACTCTTGATCCAAATGTTGTTACTGACTCGGGGTCTCAGAAGTATCCGGTAACTTAGAATTTTAACCTAACAGTGGACGTCTTTTATAAGTTGTTGAACAAGCGGTAATGCAATGGCCATATTATGGTATTTCTTCTGCTACTGCCATTAAGTGAAAAGATGCAAACATTTCCTATAGCACGTTGGTGGGACAATTGCATAATGGGGATCTCTTAGCTAACAGTTTCTCTGTTTTTAGGAACAAGTACTGCCATCGACTCCCTAGGAGGCTCTGTAAGAGAAACATTTAATCTCTCCTGGCTTTGATAAAGTAAGGTCCATAGCGTAGCCTGATGAAACAGACTTCATACTGAATTTGTGTTCATCTTCAGGAGAAATTGTTCATTGGTATTATATAAATGAGATCTTCTTTTGCACCTATATCTTATCGGTATTGAAGAAAGAACTTTAATTTAAGAGCTGCTATTTTGTGAAAAAATAGAAATTAAACTCTGGCCAAGCACCAACACATTTTGGAAGCAGAGAGAAGGGTCTGCAGACGGCTTCCTTTGGTTTCAAAGGAAAGCAGAGCAGGTTGGAAACCTGGGGAATGATACTGCTGAGGAGTCCTGCCAAGCCAAAGTGAAGCTCTTGAGAACCCTGGATTCTCCGGTAGCTTTTCCCCTCTTCATTTTCCCTGAAGGACATGAACAAATCCATAGCCCAAACCAAACTCCATGCCATCGAGTTGATGGAACTCATTGTGACCCCTGTGAGTTTCTGAAACTCTGTCTATGGTGTAGAAAGGTCCCACCCCCTCTCTCCCCCAGAGCCACTGGTGGTTTCAAACCGCTGACCATGATGATCAAAGCCCATCACATAACCATGATGTTACAAGGACTCCTTCAACTTGCCAGTAGGATCAGAGATAGCAATAATCCTTGAGAGTCTTTTGTGCTAATTTTCACGATGCCTTCACAGAAGCAGTCAGTTAAGGAAGGAAACCCGTAGGAACTTCATGTTTAGCCTATGAAGGTAAAGTGCTTCCTGTGAACACCTGGCTGTCGTTGGGAGGCTTCCCATGATGTGTAGTTGTCCCTGTATAACTTCGTGGAGTGGTTCCTGTGTGCTGTCTTGAACTCCAGGTTCCAGCTGTTCCTGATCCTCTTGACTTGGCTCTCGGCCATTGGAAGTTTTCCTACCTTCTTCTTTCTCTGTACCTGCACTGACTTCCGCTTAGAGCACCCTCCCACTTTCTGCCCCTTGCCTCCCGTGCTCACATGTCCTGCTTGGTGGCTCTACTTCGGCTTTGGCCTTTGTCTTGCATGCAGCGCTCCCGTTTAGCCTTTGGCTCTATACACTTGAAAAAGCTACCACGTCATCAAGCACAAACAAAAGGCCCAAATCAAACAAACCCCAAAGACCATGGACATAAGCCTCTCCCCCTTCTCTCCTTTAACTGCCAGTGCGTGCCACTTAATAACATAAAAGAGGGTGGTATGTGATGTGGATGTTGTGTGAGCATGCATTATTCAAAAGCAGGAGGTATGCAGGACACTCACTGGGCCACGTGTAGCCTGCTGAGGCCATTTATCTGGCCTACTGGGTGTTTTTGCCACCGCCGCTGTTCTGCTAAGCGGCCGACTCATCCCAGGCCCGCAGTGAAATTGTTCATAGTTTTTTTTTTTTAAACTACAATCTGGCCCGCCAACGATCTGAGGGACTGTTAACTGGCCCCTGTATAAGAAGTTTGAGGACCCCTGAAGACCTCTAAACCCCAGCCACATTGAAGGACTGAGTGAGAACTCTGTCTCTGTCAGCACTGCCCCCTGGTCTCTGAAAGTCATATCAACCCCAGTCCCTACATTTTCTTCCTCCCTGCCTGACTTCTCAAGCCCATGTGATGGCCCTCCAATGCTCCACATCTCACCTATGTCTTCTATCTGGGCAACCCCCTCCTCTGTCCCTCAGGACCTCTCTTTTCTCCTCTGTCTCTTCTGTTCCTCAGCTGCCATGGCTGCAGCCCAGAGACAGCCATCGCAGTAGGAGCCTCGACTGTGGGCTTGCACCCAACTCACAAGGGAGCGGCCTCAGCAGAGCATCCTCCCTGGTGACAATAGTGGCCTCTGGGAGCTAAGTGCAATGGGCTGTGAAGCTTGGATGGGCACTGTCCAGCTTCCTGGCTGTCCCGGGATTGAGGTGAATGGAGGGCCGGGGAGCTAATGTGCTAAAATGGTACAGAAACCACATCTGCCCTCCTCTGCCCTCCTTACTGATATGAGACAGAAGTTAGCCATGCCTCCCTCCTTCGTCTTTCTTTCCCTATTCTCACACCAACAGTGCCTCTCCCAGCACTCTACTGCATTGGCATTGACCATTCATTGCAAGGACCTTGCAGAATGAGCTCACAGACAAAACAAAATTAAGGGAGTTGACTAGGGAAGTAAGCAGGTTACCACCACTCAAGACAGTAAGCAGTAAGGATACAGTCATTGGATCCCTCACTAATGCCTCTACTTGGTCAACAACCAGGTCTCTCCCTGATCCCTAGGCTCAGTCATGCGGTCTCTTGCCTGTGCCTCCCAGTCTCGCAGTCTCAGGACGATGATTCCTTTGGTCTCCTTGCCATGGCTTCTGGTGTCAGCCTAGCTCCATTGCTCTGTCCCATGGTCTCCATGACCCAGCCTTCTATGCCTCTGGTCTCAGCCTCTGCCTTTTATGACAGAGATCTTGAATGTGCTTTACTGATGGCTCTTCTTCCAGTGGTCTGGTGACTCCTCTGTGTGCTTGTTTCTGAGATGGCTCTTGTACACACAACAGGGCAGTGGCTTGGTTCACATCCTGATTAGTATCACCTTATTCCTGTCTACTAGTAAAAGACAGACCCCTCCTTCCTCCCCCCTAATGAGATGGTAGCCACATGCATAGAGAAACGCATCACAGAAGGGATGATAGCTAGAAGGGCCATATTACGTAATTGACTACATCTCATAGTGAGAGATAGTTTAGATCACTAAACTTAACAAAGTGTTTCACAAACATAGATGGGGTTGAACTTCTTCAGCAGAACTTCACATTTCTGCATGGAGAAAGCCTTTCCAGTAGCATAGTTGAGTATAAAATGTGAGTCTTATTAAGAATTCACAATTTCTGCAGCAGTAGCTGGCATGTGGTTGAAGAAGAGTTTGGAGTTCTTATTAACTTTTCATGAAATTGACTGAAAGAGGGAGAGAAGGAAGACAGAGGCAGACAAGGAGACTAAGGAAGAAGAAGAGGAGGAGGCAGAGAAGAAAGAGAAAGGGGGTGGGGTGGAGCAAGGACAGGGACAGGGACGGAGGGGGAGAAATGCCACCCTCTTCAATGAAGTAGCCAACAGAGGATAGGCATCTTTTTCTAGCTCCATGTGGTTCTGGGCTCCATTGTTTAGCTCCATTACCTGTGCAAACACCACAGTGGAACAATAATAATCTAAGAAAACCACAAGGATGTAAACATTTTTTTGGAAAAGTTTATCATGTATTCAAAGAGCTGCTTTTGATTATCATTGCTTTGGCTACCCAGCACTATTCTAAATAAACTAGAGCTGATTCTCTAGCTGATGAGTGGTCGTTTACAATTTCCCAACATGATGTGCTTACTGGAATTAGCCATCCCCTTAGGTTGAGTCCTCTCTCTCTCTCTCAAATGTACACCACAAGCCAACAACCTACAGGCTGTCATTACTAATAAAACAATTCTCAAAGTGTCAAAAGTTACAGGGATCTTAACAAGAATACATCTTGAGGAAGGGCTGCTTGAATTCAAATGGACTCCGTAACACATCCAGTGGTGTTGGAATAAGTAGTCCTGTGTAGGTTACAGCATATTCTCATTTTCCAAGTCTTCTCCTTGGTATATTGTATTTTAAGGAATGGCGACCAGGGGAAAGGAGACTCTTAGGTTAGAAGGGACACAAACATAACTGAATGGAAAAGATCCGACTTCTCGTTCCTCTTGTTCTAAAATCAGGAGGCTGCCTGCTCATGTGTAATTTGATTGTGTATGTGGCTCGATCCCACAGAAGGGAATGTGCAGACAGTTGGCCTAGCTCTTGGACCAAGTCATGTCTCTACGTCTGAATGAATCAGTTGGGATTCTTGTTCATCGAATCAGACTCTGGGTTGGCTTTGCATGAAGCTGGGCCCAGAGACAATCATCCCTGGCTAAGCAAGCTTAACCACCGGACAGCGTGATTTATGAAAGGGTATTTGGGGGGGAAGCCTGGGCACCTTGTATGTATTTATATAGGAAAGAGGCTCTCGGCTTTTTTTTTTTTTTTAATTTTCAAGAGAACATACCATGCAGAGTTGAAGATCCACTGCAGTCACGTGTGCAAACCAGAAACCCCAGGTCTGGGGTGACTCTTTTCAGGTCTGACCCTGGGAGGCAGTTGCTGAAAACCGTGAGGACCTCATTAAACACCTTTTAGATGAAGTAGCTTGTACCCTCCAGGGAGGCTGAAGGGCTTGATTCAGACTTTTGAAGGAGGTAAATGATTCATTGCCCTGGGGCAATATTTCAGAAAAATGTCACCCATGAAGATGATCATTTCCAGGAGGATGTTAAAAGTGAGGTCCCTGTCCATGTGTTCAATACCAATTGTTTACATAGTCCCGAAAGCAGACCACATCAGAACTTGAAAGAAGAGAAAGAAAGAGCCTGGGGAGGATGAGGGTGGGGGTGGGGGAATCATCTAAGCCAGATGGGCGAAGGCATTTGATTTCCTTTTGCATCCACTCTGCATGCCATTGTTTTGCTCTGTCATTTTAAGACATTAGCCAAGACCTAGACATTTCATTTTATGGTTGTTTTATCTCTACAAACAAATCTTCTGTTTCTGGAGAATCATCATCCTGCACCAGATAGCTGCTGCTTCTTGTAGCACTACAGGGAAATCTTCTAATATAAGTTCTAAGCTCTCACAACCACAAAAGAACAGTGATATTTGGAAGCAGAGGAAAATAAGAAAATTACAACCATGATTTTTTTCCTTGTGAGAGGCTGTTTCACTAGACGGTGGTCAAGACTCCTATTAAATGACTCTCAGACTTTGGAAACAGGAGAGCAAATAGTAATTAGTCATGCTTTCAAAAAAGTTAAGGTGGACAGAGAAATTACAAAATAGATTAAGGCTATGAGCAGTGAACTCAGACCATTCTAGGAAGCTGAGCACATCTTGGCTGAGAGGAGGTGAGCTCCACTCATGCAGCCAGGCAGAGAATGTGGTGAATGTTCTAGAATGACAGAAGAGGAGAAAGGGAGCCATATTTCAGGCTTAACGACACCGTTCTGCCACAGCGGTGTGTGTGCACAATGATTTGTTTCTCAAACACAGATCCAATGGCTTTTCAGGCTAAACGACAGAGGCATTTTACTGGAAAGAAATAAAAATGACCTGGTTTAAAAAGAAAGAAAGAAAGAAATCCCAGTCAACAATTCAAGACCAGTTATCCTCTTTTGGACCTCATTCAAATTCTGAGCTGTGATAGGGATTTTTGAATGGATACATTTATAAGATAAATGCATGAATGAAAAAGTGTCTACCTATTTAAGAAATAAATTGGAGGCACGAAAGAGTGGTTTAATTGGATGATAATCTTTTATAGTGGGTGGGTAGGGTAGGAATGTCCATAAAGTTTTAACCCAATGCAGTCTAATTCAAGTTTTTTTGAACAGAAGAGCTTGCTTCTGAGAGCGACGAAAACTGAAATGATGGTCATTTGGAAAGCTTTACAAAACTCCTCCCCGAGGGGCCAAAGGCCATTTCCTCTGTATTGTTTCTTCAGGTTTCGATTGTTGCTTCCCCTCTGAGGCAGTCTGAAAATGTGAACTGTGGAAGAAGGCTGACTTTAAAAGTCAAATGCAAGCAAGTCCACCTTAAAAAAACAGAGTGCACCTTAAGTCAGCTCTTGGCAGCCTCCCAGGGAGGGGCATGAAAGCCACACTTTAATCAAAACGATGTGTGTTCTTCTTGCAAGCTATAGGAAGAACAGCTGGGGAGAGAATTTTTTATTGATTCTTTAGTCTTTCTTTGATTCCAGCTTTATTTCACTCACCTCTCCCAACTTTCTAACAAACACTTTTGAAATTGACCAGTGGTCTTCCTTTCCCCTCTCGCCCCCCCCCCCCCAAATCTGCTGCTCTCTCTTGGTGTTTCATAATTTAGACATGTGCTAACAGGGCTCTTCCCATCACCTTGATAATGCACTTGGTCTTGCTATCTGTTATGGTCTCAGGCCTGACTCTCGGTGACTGTGCCCCATGGAACCCCAATCCTGCCTGGTCCTGAGTTGCAGATGGGACCATTGTTGTCTGCAGAGTTCTCATGGGCGCATAAGTGGAAGTAGACCTTCAGGCCTTTTCTCCTAGTCTGTCGTAGCCTGGAAACTTCGTTGACATCTGCTGAGTGGTCCCACAGTGAAAAACAAGCCTCACACAAGTCACATACAAGTTTGCAGTGGAGGCCATGTAGGAGGGGATTTGCTGGGCAATCAAACCAGGTCTTCAGCTGGTTTCAATTCTACTGCTGCATAAACACGGGTCTCTGACATGCAGCCTAATCAATGTTAGCTGTACCAAGACCTCCGGAGACAAGGAAATCACAAAGTGGTACACACTCTTTCCCAGGTGCTTAGCGGGAGACAGGCCAGTTTTGGCCGGGGAATGACAAGGAGTAAGTGGGTAAAGACATTAAAAATCACACCACCCTTTGTGCTTCTGAGAGCTATAAAGAATGGCTACCATGGTGCACACTTTGTACTGCTGCTTTGAGTGAAAGGAACTTCAGGGATTCACACTTAGGTGTATGAGCATATACTACCAGTAGTCAGGAAAGGCAGCAATCATCGGTGAAGACTGGGCAGGGCAGACACGACGTCATGAGGATTAAAAATAGTCTTTGTGAGCTATAGGGACTGAAAACTACCTGAAGAGCCATTTATCATTTTGACAGACAAAACTAGCCTCTTTAATACACACATGTACACACATGCACACATCCACAATGAATCAAGGTTCCATTTGGAGACCTGTGTGACAAAACCAACTTTCAGGCCTGCTGCACTTGGCTTTCACCATATCTGTAGCCTTTTGTGGAGTTTGTGCTAACATTTGAGTGTGGGGGGTTGCCTTACAAATCCGGTGTTCCAGCTTCTCCTGAGGAATTGGAGACGTGGTTCACTAGGTGTGGGTTTCCAATGGAACACTCTTAGTTATGACTGGGTCCCTGGTGTCCCATGAGATGATGCTAGAACTACATGCCTGTCTCCCTGATGATGGAACCTGCCTGATCTACACACTCCCTTGAGTTAATGTTCCTGGTAGCAAACGTGTAATAGTTCAATGAGCAAGTCGCTAGTGAGTATCCTCTGCCCAGGAAGAGAGTCTACCATGGGACTTTCCATAAATGAACTTTCCTCGGCGCTCTGCTGTTTCCAAGATAAAGTCCAAACTCGGCATTAAACCTG
>PVJH01000922.1:0-37711 GCA_004026705.1 Nesogale talazaci
TTGGGACACATTGGACAATGTACAGGATGAAAAAATAATTTGTAAATTACTAAGGGTTCAAGGGGAAGGGGGGGAGGAAGGGTAATATAGGGGGCAGATAATGGGGGCCTGGAGGGAGGGAGAATGTTTTGAGAGTGATGATGGCAATGGGTGTGTAAAAGTGGCCTGCACACAACTGATGTTGTTAGGGATTGTGATGGGAGTTGTAGGGGCCCTTCAATAAAATGATTAATTTTTTTTAAAAAGGGGGGGGAGGGGAAAGGGGAGTTGTTTTGTTTTGTTTTTTTTAAAGAGGAGCTTGTATCAAAGGCTCAAGTGGAAAATATTGGGAAATGTATGTGGAAAAATGTGCTTGATACAAATGATGTACTGAATGTTATAGTAGCTGTAAGAGCCCCCAATAAAATTTAAAAATATTTAAAAAAAAGTAAATGACTAGAAAATAATGATGGCAACATATGTACAAATGTGCTTGATACAATTGATGGATAAATTGTTATAAGAGCTGTGAGCACCCTAATAAAATGATCTTTAAAAAGAGTCAGGACAATAAGGAGAATAGACGGCTGAGCCCCGGTGGCGTAGTGGTTGTGCGCGGGACTGCAGCCCACTGGGACGGAGGTTCAATTCCAGCTCACAGGAGCAAAGGCTGGGCCTCCTACTCCCACCACCAGAGGGCAGTGATGCTTAAAAAAATACATAAAATAAAAAATAAGGAGAGTAGAGATACCAAGATGATTAGGGGAGAGGAGAGGGAGAAAGGGGGAATCGATCACAAGGATCAATCTATAACCCCCTCCCTGGGGGATGAATAACAGAAAAGTGGATGAGGAGCAATAGAGGATGATGTAAGAGATGGGAAAAATAATCTATAACTTATGAAGGGTTCGTGAGGGAGGGGTAAGAAATGGTAAGCTGCCGGGCTGAGCCCCGGTGGCGTAGTGGTTGTGCGCGGGACTGCGGCCCACTGGGACGGAGGTTCAATTCCAGCAGTGGGGCTGGGCCTCCTACTCCCACCACCGGAGAGCAGTGATGCCCAAAAAAATTAAAAAAAAAAAAAAAGAAATGGTAAGCTGATAACAGGAACTTAAGTGGGAAGAGAACACTTTGAAAGTTATGATAGTGGCATATGTGCAAATGTGCTTGAGACACTGGAGAAATGCATGGATTGTTATAAGAGATGTAAGAGCTCACCAATAAAGGTATTTTTTTTTTTAATTTTTAAGGCTTGGTCCTTTACAAAAATTGACCAGCATTGTCATTGGTCAATAGAAGCAACACACTGAGCTGCTAACTGCAAAGCCGGTGGTTTGAATCCACCAGTCGCTCCACAAGTGAAAGATGAGCTGTCTGTTCCAGTAAATACTTAAAAGTCTTGGCATCTCAAAGGGGCAGCTGTACTCTGTCTGACAGCGTCACTGTGAGTCGAAAAAGATTTTTTTGCTTTGGAGTTGGTTATGCCCCCTGGCTCTGATTACCTACTACCACAGAACAAAAGTGGCAAAAACTGGGCTTGTGACCTAGTCCAATGCAGAGGGCCATCTGCTGCACACAAACAGGATGTCTCTTTGCAAGATTCAACCTTCATATCCCTCAGGGTCCTTCATAAAAGCTCTCCCCCTCACCCCTCCAGGAAAGTTAGCTGATTCCATGTTTGCATAATACTGTGGCCTCAAATGAGCATCTTCTTACAGGAGTATTTCCATTCACCCTGTTTCGAAATACCAGTTCTCTGCTAATAGACAACACTCAATTTTACAAGGTGGGAGAGAGATGTGAAGAAGCAATAACACTTTACAATTTTAAAAAAAACAAGCACAATACTGGGATTAAAATTTCTGGAAGGGGTGAGAATACAAATCTGTTTCATATTAGTTTGTTCTTTCCTCATTCTTGAACTCCATTTCAGGCATAAAATATCAAGACATACACAGTTTATATGAATCTCAAAAATCATTTTCAATGTTAATGTCCTATGAGGTATCAGAGAACGTCAAACAGAGATAAGTAAGTGAATACATGATAGCTTTTAGGTAACAGTCAAAAAAGAAAATCTGTTCACATATTTTAAAGAATCAGAGCCAACTTTTTTCAGGATAGTACAATATTGAGTTCATTTACAAGTCACCATTACCATACCTTCTCTGCCCTTCAGAAATTACTCTTCCTTTTAATTGTCCTATCAGTTATAAATTCAGCCCATAACTTTTCCAAGCCCCAGAATAGCCTAGAATAACCTGTAAAGCCTGACAGATTCACATAGTGGAAAATACATGAACCCCACCCCCCCCAAAAAAAAAAAACGTAAATGAATACCACACCCAAACACCCTTTAGAAACAGCAGGGTCAGAATTTGTCTTACTGAGGCATAGATGGAAAGACAACTGGAGAAGTCTTCAAACAATTTGAGTGAGAAGAGAATGCAATCAGATTTTTTAGTGTCCTTATGTTTTAAGGGAACAAAAACGTAACTGGAGGCTATGAAACATGCAAATCTAAATTGAACTGTGGAGAACTTGGCCCTCACCCAAAAGCTTCAGCAAAGCAATATGCCGGGTATGCCACATGTGAAAAACTACAGTTTTCTCACAAAAATGAGGCTAGGGTCCACCATCTGAATGGTTAACGGTGGCAACACCCCCCTGCTTTTGCAGAACAGTTGTTCTTTACGTAACCCTTGACCCCTCAGGTGCTGCAGTCAGTGGTCGTTGGGGTATGCTCCCTGAAAACCTCCACTTCCGTCTGCTCTCAAGAGCTCAGCTCTGCGATCAGAACAAGCCAGTGGGTTTATTTAAGAGCTGAAGGTACTACTTTCTCCACAGCTGTGGTCCTAGTACCACGCTACTAACTCAGCCTGGGGAAATAAACAAAGTCTATATAGCCTGCCCTCAGAATTGGACAGAGACCAACGCATATGGGTTCAGAAAGTCCAAGGGACGAGAACCTGCTGACTTGTTAGGGTCATGAACTTCATGCCAAGTTGATGTCTTGTAATTGAAAAAAGAAATCACACACACACACACACACACACACACACACACACACAATATCAAGCCTGTCCAAATAGAAACTCCCTTTCAATGCCAGCCAAGGAGTCTCAGCAAGAACTGGTTAACACAACCCCCCAATCTCCCTCTTGCAACAACTTGTCACATTCGCTTCTCCTCCGCCACTACCCACCCACCCACCCTTCTTCAGGCACGCCCTCCGCAAGGGTCCTTCAAGGAGCCCCACGGAGCTCGCCTCTTGAAGCAATGCAGCATCCATCTCCAAGGAGCTGGTTCCCCAGACACACACACACACACACACACACACACACACACACGCACGGAGGGGGATAAAGTTTGCTTTTCCTCACTGCCCACCCCCACCCCGAGGGGCGCCAGGGGACGAGCAGGCGGCCGCGCGAGGGTCCTGGGTCGCTGCTCCCCGGGGGCACTAACTGCCGGCAGCACGGCACGAGCGCTCCCCGGACCCGAACACCAGGCAGCCGCGGCAACTCGCACGCCCCGGGCCGCCCGCCCGAGAAGGGATCGGGGACAACTTGCACGGGGTCGCGCTCCAGAGCCCGGGCGCCGAGCTGCGAGGAGAGCGGGAGGGAGGGACCGAGGTCGGGGGGCGGGTCGGTGCGAGGTTCCAGTCCCGTCCCTTCCCCGCCCTGGAGTCCCCGGTCCTGCGGGAACATCCCCGCCGTCGCCCCTCCTCCTCCCCGCGGCTCCCTCCGCCCGCACGCCCTCCCTGGCCGCCGCCGCAGGCGCCTGAAGGACACGGCGGCTCCTCGGTGCCGGGCAACCTCGGGAGCGGCCGCCGAGTTGAGGTAACTCGCCCGCTGCCCCGGCGGCCTGGCCGCCGGCGGCGCCCACACGCCAGCGCCGCCCCGCCCTCCCCGGAGCCGCCGGGCGCGCTCGCTCACCGTCCGGTGCTGCTGCTGCTGCTGCTGCCGGTGGCGGCTGACGCCCAGCCCGGGGAAGCAGCCGGCAGTCAGCGCCCCGCAGCCGCCGGCTCCCCCGCCGCCGCCCCGGGAGGAGAGGAGCAGGAGGAGCGATCTACCTGCGGCAGCCGCCATCTCTCAACTGGAAACGGCGCCGGCCCAGGCGGCGCAGCGGACGGCCGGGGCGGAGCCAAGAGCAGCCACTCACCGCCGCCCGGCCAATTGTCGCCCCTGGCCGAGTTGAAGAGGCGGGGCTCCGTGCAAGGGCCAATGGGCAGGCGAGAGAATCCTCCTGGAGGCTGCCTGTCACTTCCAGAGTTACCTATAATGGGACATAGTCAATTACAGGCAAATTCCAGGGAATCTGTAATTGGCATCCGAGCCCCTCGGAATAGCAGAGGGAGAGATGGCAGGTTCGATTTTACTAATCCCAACCAGGGTTAGAGCGATATGGGAAGGGTAACTGAAGAAATGGAAATTGGTGCAAAGCTGTGTACTTCGTGAGTATTCGAAGTTGGCAAAATAAGCATCAAATTAATAACCATTATCTAGATATGCTGACACGCGCAACGGCACTCCCCGAGTTATCTCTCATAACTTAGATAGGCTGAAATTAATCCTATACCATGGAGTGCTTTCAGGGCTATTATGTGTAGCATAACGTAACATAGGAGGGGCAGAATGATTAAGGTAGCCAAGTCCTAGAATTTGAGAACATGCCTTCAGAGGCAGTTGTCAGCCCTGCAAATGGTTCAAATGCTCCATTTATTTCAACGGGTGCTTTTATGCTGACATTCTCTGTGTGGTACTTTCTACTTTCTTACCGTTTTTATTTTGTGTGCATTTAGTAAACTATAGAAATAAAACGTGTTGATGATACAATTTTTAAATCATGTCAAGGTTGTTTTGATGAAGTTTCATCATTAAACAAACCAGGAAATATATACTTTGGACCAATTCTTGACCATTACCTTTTTGAGAAATCCCTTTCCATAAGAGACAAGCTCATAATGTGGACTCCCAGGAGACTGCAGGAAAAGAGATTTGGGAAAGAAAAGAAAACAGATTTGGGTTTCCCGATTTTTTATTTTATTTTATGGTAGTAGTCTTTTCTGTCTGATTATTATCATGAGCTGGTTAATTCTCACACCTCCTTTTAGGACCTGTAAAAGGAAAACTATTTTATAAGCTAAAGGATTCGCCTAAATTTCAGGAAACATCCTTGTAGTGTTACCATGCACGATAAAGTTAAAAACAGAAAAAAAATAATGCATCATCTGCTCTCATGTTTCTTAAAGTTTGACTGAAATGGTGTTTTTGACCAAAGATAGTCAAATAATGGACTTTGTGGTTTGTTTAATCCACCTACGGTTAGATGATTCATTGTTACTAATGAGACCATCCTGCCACTCACAGAAGAGGCCCTTCTTGCCCAATTGTGCAACCTGAGAGCTCAGGAGGGAGACTGCCCCCTACCCCCAGCCCCATTCAACAGCTGCTCTCAGTAATCCCCTTCATTTGGAAGCCTATGACTAGCTAGAGCAGCCTCATTTTCCATTCATTCTATTTAAGGAGCCCTGGTGGTTTAGTGACTTCAGAAAGGTCATCAGTTCAAACGCAACCACAGAGGAAAGAGGAGACTGTCTGTTCCCATAGAGATTTAAGGTCTCAGAAAGCCCAAGACGCAGTTCTACTTTGTCCTCCCCAGTCAGTTGACTCCACGGCCGTGATGTGTTTCATTCAGTTGCCCTTGTGTGGTTTTCGTTTGTTTTTTTCTGTGCCCTGTTCAAATCTCACTATGCATCAGGACTATGTTGTCCAGCTCCACTCTCCCTGTGTTTCCAAGTACAAAAATTAGACATGCGTCCTCCGATACTGTAATGTAGTCAGATATGTTTGCAACAGAACCCTGCTACCTGGGCAGTAAAAGGGCAAGTACTAGAAAATGGAAGGATCACCAAAGCCTTTCTTCCTATTTATTTACAAACTGTGTCATCTTTTACCTACCAAGATAGAACTAATGATATGTCACAGACTAGGGAATTGGAGGATCCTTTGACTAAGCTGGGCTCTAAGACTTCACGAGTGAAGATTAATCTCAGCAAATGTCAGTTATTGCCTCACAGATAAAAATGTTCACATAGCCACAGAGAAGGTCTTTGGGCCAGACTGCATAAATATATCTCCTTTGCAGTTGAGCTGATTCTGACTCACAGGGACCAGGCAGGGTAGAATTCCCCATAAGGCAGTAAATCAGCAGTTCTCAACCTTTGGGTCGCGACCCCTTTGGGACTCAGTTAAGTCATAGGAGTCGCCTAAGACCACTGGGATACACGTAACTATTTCACAATATATAGTTACATGTTGTTTTGTGATTAATCACTATGCTTTAATTATGTTCAATTTGTAACAATGAAAATACTCCTGCATCTCAGATATTTACATCACAGTTCTTAACAGTAGCAAAATTATAGTCATGAAGTAACAATGAAAATAATTTTATGGTTGGGGTCACCACCATATGAGGAACTGTATTAAAGGGTCATGGCATAAAGAAGGTTGAAAACCACTGCTGTAAATCTTTCAAAAGTAGACTTCCAGGTTTTTCTGCCACAGAGCAACTAGAGAGTTCAAACTACCAATCTTTGGTTAGCAGCAGAGCACTTTACCATTGTGCCACCAGGAATTTTATCTATATAGTTATGGATGGACATGGATACATACATAAATATGAATATGCATGGAGTGGGTGTGTATGTGCTTGTGTGTGTCAAAGTAAAAGAAATTAGCATTCTTTGAGTTTCTGCTCTGTGCCAAACGCAGTACCGGTCACCCTAGAGCTATCACATTGATCAAGAATGGAAAAGTTTTGCACAACTCAATTTAAAAGTGAGTTAGGCATGGGGGAGGGAGGGAGAAAATGTTCTAAGATTAACAGTAGTAATGATTGTACAACTCTTCTTGTAATGATTGAGCTAATGAATTGTGTGATATGTGGACTAAATGCTAAGAACACTGGTGTGTGTTTTTGTAAGAGGGGGAATGGAAAATTTGCCATGTACACAGACACACACACAAATCTGTCACTAAGCTGATTCCAAAGCTTAAAAATATGATTACTTTTTTAAGTAGAGTTGGCAATGATTGAAAAGTCATCCAAGAGGGAATTGGTTAAATAAATTACAGACAAAACCTGTTACAGAATATTATACAACCATTACAAAATAAATTGTGCTATCTGTATTTTAGAAACTAATATGGATAATATTATGTATATGAATATGTTTAAAGTAACATTTAATGTGAATAGAGAGGTAATGACAGATCGATAATGCTTTCTAGAAGAATAAACAAGAAACTTACTTCTGGACATTTTAAAGGAGTGACTAGCTACTCCTTTGAGTGTGTATAATGTTTCTTTTTTCCACTTGCATGTTATTCTTAACACTGAAGAAAATGTGGTCACAGAAACCTCCATGGCCTCAGAATTGTTTTCTATGGCAATTCTTAAAAACAGATTGGCCTTATTTCTCTGGATCTTTCTCCCTCTCTCTTCTTGTTTTTTTAAACCAAAACTACCTAATGAGAACAAATTTCCAGGAGCATGAAGCCCTAACCAGGTTCCCTATTAAAAAGCACACTGAAGTCAGCTCCAAAGTATAACTCAACTCAGTGGAGTATTTGCCTAAATATTTGGAATAACTAGGATAGTTACACATAGCTCATTTCCCAAAAAAAAAAAAATCATGAAAGGAATCTTCTTAGAGGTGTGGGAGCTGTGGCTTATGGCTCACCAGTGACTTATTATTCAAGTGAGATCAGTAATTTTTAAAGACTGTGGCAAGGAATAGCAAGAAAAAAGGGTTTAGTCTTCAACTATGTACCATCAATCACAGTCTAGACCTTTTGTGGCTATTTTTGCTTCCCTCATTTTCCCAGTTGTGTTCTCATTCTTCTGCATCTTTGCATGCATACTCATCTCTCCATCCCTACTATAAAGTTCATTTCTGTGATTTTTTTTTTTTTACATAAGGCTTGGTCAAAAAGTATTGCTACAAAATCATGGAGACGTTTATTAAACAAAACATGAAGCTATTGCTCCTTGACATGCCCTCTAAGTCTACACACTTTTGGAGGTAGTACTTCCATTTCTCCGACCCTTCTCCAAAGAGTTCTGCACTCATCAATTTACACCACATCAAAATGGCAGCTTTGGCATCCTAAGGGACTCAAATCGTGGTTCTTTTCATTGTTCTTTGCATTGGATGGCAAGGAAGAAGTGTGAAGGGGCACAGTCTGGGCTGTTGGCTGGCAGGGTGAGGTTCCAGAAATCCTCTTAGGACAGCTCTGGTCATGACAGAGAGCAAAATCCTCAGCACACTTCTATGACCTTTTGCTCACCAACGCAATTTTTTTTTTTTAATTGGGAATCTAACGGCTACCAATGCAGCTTTCAAGCTTCTTAAAACTTCTCCCTAGGGCTGAGCCCCGGTGGCGTAGTGGTTGTGCGAGGGACTGCGGCCCACTGGGACGGAGGTTCAATTCCAGCAGTGGGGCTGGGCCTCCTACTCCCACCGCCGGAGAGCAGTGATGCCCAAAAACAAAAAAAATCCTTCTTCCTAAGAATCCCTTCTGATTGTCCTGTGTCCGCCAAGAAAATCTGTCAAGAGATGTTGCCCATCTGAGATGCCAACAGTCCCCACAACTTTCTGCACTGTCCTCTGTTTAGGACCTTCACCAGACAATGATACGCGTGTTACCGGGAGAACTTGTCTCTGCTCATCCACCGATCACAGAGACGTATGTGTACACGTTTTGTTTGGAATGAGCCTGTGCATCTTTGAACCGGAGTTCTAGTCACAATGCCTTTTGACTTGCCCTCCTATGTTCGTGTTAAGATGACAGGGTCTCTGGATCATTCATCTTTTTAATCAGGATAGCTGAGAAGCGCTCAACTGCAGTTGAAAGTCACAACACTTCTTTCCTGTCTTTATCTTATCTCTCATCAGGATACAACGGATGCACTTTTTTTGTTCCTCATTTTTGTTTCTCTCATCTCCCAACATGCCCACTATCCTTCTTCTAATGAAGGCTGCACCCGTACTCTGGACCCGAGATAGACATAGATACACTCTCTCTTAAAACTGTGTGTGGCGCTCAAGTGGAAAAGCAGATATTTGGAGAATGATGACAGCAGCAGACATGTGAAGGTGCTTGGCACAGTATATGTATTTATGTATTGTGAAAAACGATGTACGAGCCCCCAATAAAATTATTTTTAATAAAAATATTCACTTGTGTGACTCCATATTCATCCGATATCAGGGACCCACATCTAGCATTCTTGTAGAACGTTCAGCTTTCAGAATTGTTTGTTTTTCTATGAAGAGAAGAACCTACCAAGAAGTGGGGTTTATTTGAAAGGGGGGGGGGGAACCATGTCCTGCCCTTTCTGAAATGGAGTCCTGAAAGGGCTAGTGGGTTATGAGTTGGGGCCTAACTCCAAGGTCAGTAGTTTGAAACCACCAACTACCACTCAGGAGAAAGATCACACTTTCTGCTTTCATGAAGAGTGACAGTCACGGGTACCTACTGGGGCAGCTGTACTGGGAACAACCTATGAGTCAGAACTGGCTTTGTGGCAAGGAGGTAGGTTTATGGAGTTTTGCCCCTTCTGAATCACCCCAGGTAGACAGACAGACTTCCTGGTTCCAGGAAATAGCAGGGATCATTCTCACAATATTTCAAGCTTTTTCATAACACTATTGTACACTTCATGGGCTACTGTATCATGTAGACATAACTTGTATGTGCGCTGAGCAACCAGAAGGTTCCTGTCCCTTGCTTTATTTGAACGGTCTGCAATGGAACCTGGAACATCTCCAAGGTGTCCCTGTTTCTACAAGAACAAAAGTCTATGCCTACTTAATTTTTAAACTTTCTGACGAATCCTTGTCAGGGCTGCCATTACCCCGTTACAATGATGCTACAAATCACGTAGTGTCATTTGTGCACACTATCAGGATGCTGTTGTTTTCCTTGCTGCTGGTGTGTTGATAGTCGGTGACTTTGTCAAATTTCCTGGTATGTAAACTGTAATACTGTGGTATTTACTATTTGAGACACTGTAGCAATAACTTTTTGAGAATCTTCATAGCAATGAAAGGAAAAAGAACAATTGAAAAGGGTTTCTGCCAGAATTAGCAGAGAACTCCTCAAGAAGAAGGACAAATTGTAAGGCTTGCTTTACCGGACTCCAGCACATATATACAGCCACAGGGGTCAAAATAATGCAGTACTGGTATGAGGGCAGATAGACCAATGGAAAAGAATTGAAAACATAGAACTAAAACCATCAACATATAGACAAGGGTGCCCAAAATATCAAAAGGGAAGCAGATGCTATGATGCTGGAAAAAAATGGACATCTACCTACAGAAAACTGAAGCACGACCCTTACCTCACTCCATGTACAAAAATAAATTCAAGGTAGATTATAGACCCAAGATAAAATCCCAATCTATTAGCACCATCAATGAGGGAATTGGGACAGACCTAAGAGCTTTGGATCAGGGAATACACAAGCTATGAGAAACAGGGAAGGACACAAACACAGAGGAAGCACAGATTGACAAGTGGGGTATACTGAAGATAAGCACCTATATATTTCAAAAAACTTCTCCAAGAGAGTAATGAGAGCCCACAGACTGGGAAAACAGCAATGACACACCAGACAAAGACCTTATTACTAAAATCTAAATACTCTGCTAGCTCACAATAAGGGCGGGGAAAGTCCATTGAGGAGGTGGGCAAAAGACCTAAACAGAAGTCTCACACGGGCAGAAACCTAAATGCCCAACAAGTATATGAGAAAATGTTCCTGATTATTAGCCACAAGAGAAATGCAAATTACAACAAATATGAGATACCACCTAAATTCTTCAAATATAGCCCAATTCAAAAAAAAAAAAAAGCAGAAAGCAACACGTGTTAGAGGGGCTGTGGTGAGATAGGAACTCTCGTCCCCTGCTGGTGGTCCAGTAGGTATGTGAAGCCATTATGGAAATCCATTTGGCAATATCTAAAACAAGTGGAAATCAAGCTACCGTATGCTCCGGCAATCCCCCTCTCTAGAAGAAATAAGAAATACACTACACCAGACGTCTGCATGGCTACGTTTATCATGGTGCAGTTCACAATCCAAAAGAGTTGGAAACAGTCTAAATTCCCAACAACAGACAAGTGGATATAAAATCTCTGCCATATGCACACGATGGAGTAGCACACATCCCAAAAGAGCGGTGACAAACACATGAAGCACATTATCTCGTTGGAAAAGTTGGAAGAAATTAGGCTGAGAGAAGTAAGTCAAGAACAAAAGAACAAGTATGAGGGTCCACGGAGGGAAGCTTAGAAAGCACAGTAGGCCTAGGTGAAAGGCTACTAAATGTAAAAATTCCAAAGTTGAGGTCCCGGAGCTTTGGCAGTGGTCAGACCCAACCCAGGGATGCAAATGGCAGCCAACTCAAAAGGGGGGGGGGAGGCGAGGGTTTGGGGGGAAGAGAGCACTAACCTACCCACAGGGAGGATATTGTTTATGTCTTCACAGGAAAGGGAGAGACGGCCCAGACCTCAACCTGGTATGCCAAGCATCGAGGGTAACATACCAGCATGCAGCAAACTAACAGAGAGGTCTGTGGGGTGGCCCCAATCGCAGCTTCATTGACACCCTCTCCCAGAAGATTGCACCACAGAGGACAGCATTGAAGATACAGCCCCAGGGAGAGTGACCGGCTTGTCCAGACCACACAGGAGCAAACTAAGAGGGAAACAGAGAGAGTGGACCACATCCTGGCCCCAAGCCCCAAGGAAGCTTCTTCTAGAGGCAACTAAGGAACAGAGAGGGCCATAGGTTGAACATGAGAGTGGGACTGGAGGAAAGTACAGGAAATAGGGGAAAGAACTAGGAGGTAAAGACCTTTAAAGAGGTAAAAATATAGGCATGTAAATATAATAATATCTAAAATAGGGATGTCGGTCTATATACATATATTTATATGCTAAGTACTAAAAGAGTGGGGCTCTACTCAAGTCCTCCCTCAACACAAGGACACTGTTCTAATATCCTGCCATTTGGTGATGTTCACCTTCCTGACATGATCGCTAAAGACAAAATGGGTGCATAAGTAAATGTGATGAAGAACGCTGATGGAGCCCATCTACTACAAGATAAAGCATCTGGGGTCTTAAAGGCTTGAAGTTAAACAAGCGGCCATCGAGCAGGGAGGCAACAAACCCGTATGGAAGAAGCACACCAGGTGATCACGAGGTGTGGACAGGATCGGATATCAAGTATCGGAAGACCCAAAACAATATACCAAAGTGAAAAAATGGGGTTGCAGTGAAGACCCAAAACCTCTCTGTGGACATTCCCTCACAGAAGGATCACAAAGAAGGGATGAGTCAATCAGGGTGCCGTAGGACACAGATGAAATACCCAACATTCCTCTAGCTTCTTTAATGCTCTCCACCACCACCTCTATGATAACCCCAGTTCCATCCTACAAATCCAGTTAGACCAGAGCATGTACACTGGTACAGATAAGAGTTCTTGACACACAGACTCCAGGACAGATAAACTCTTCAGGAATAGTAATGGCAGTAGCGATAGCAGGAGGGTTGGGAGAAGGTAGGGGAAGTAGGGGGAGAAAAGGGAAACTGATTGCAATAATTGACTTTTCAACAGAAATATGGGTGAAGGGAGACTGCAGATGGGGTAAGACAATGAAAATAATAATAATTTATCAAGGGTTCATGAGGGTGAGAGGATGGGACAAGGATGGGGGAAAAGAGGATATGATACCAAGGGCTCAAGGAGAAACAAAATGTTTTGAAAATGTTGATGGTAACATATGTACAAAGGTGCTTGATACAATTGATGTATACATTGTTATAAGAGCTGTAAGAGCCTCCAACAAAATGATTTATTTTAAACAATTTTTCCAAGAAAATATAAAACAAAAAGAAAGAAAAAAAACTTCTGCTAACTTACTGGTAATGTTATCATTCCATATAGATTTTTACCAAACAATGCTGTTGTTAGAATTCACATCTTCTCAGAAATACCTAAACAATTTGCAACTTTCTTTGAGCTTACCTTCTAAGAGATTCAGCATTATTCATTCCTGAGTACTCAAACAGTCGTCAAGAACATTCTAAATAAAACCACATTGTAAAAAGACGTCAAAAAAATGAGAAAGAAAGAACATTTTCTTACAGGACTGTATCACAATAAATGCCAAATGGATGAGGCTTGTCTTCATCATCTCCTTGAATATGCTCAACACTCCCCTTCCCAGACAGCTAGTTTCCAGACCTCAGGCCTCCTCGCCTTCGCTCCTCTTTAGAAGACCAACTCACAAACCCTTCTTTCCTGTCTGCGCTCACAATGTGTCCTCTGACTTTCTACCACAGCCTGTCTTGACAGCCTGTGACAGAGCTGAATGTGAAATCTGTCGTATCTCTTTTTTAGCAAATTAATTTCATTAGGCTAATTTGTCTGGGCTCATCCTCTCCACTCATCATTCCACATCAGAATTATTTGTTTCTCTTACAGAGCTCTTCTAAGCTAAAGTAATTAGCCAACCCAGCAAATTAATTTAAGCCAAGTAATTAAACAAGGACAATAACTTCTTAGATTGCTTTGTCTACATAACATTCTCAGAAGTCTTCAATACTATCCTTCACAAAGTATAGCAGGTCCCTCAAGAGTCATTAAAAATACATCAAATATGTAGCCACATAAATCGGCCTACTGCAACAGCAGACACACCTGCTAGAGTTTTGCCTGAGTTTCATTTTCTCTGAAATAATTAGTGGACTGTCAGAATGTTACATTTATTCTCAGTTCTCATCTCATGTGCATAATCTTCATCAGTGGCAGAATCTGTGTCAGTAAGACTCGTCATTGCCGGTCAGCAACAGGTGGGAACACTCCTCTTTAAATTTAGCCATGGCATTTGGCATCTTGTCTCAGCTGTCATTTACGGCAACAGCAGATTATTTGGGAAGGATCAAGGAAAGGGAAGAATAATAGAAAGAGCCACATTTATTAAAAGACAAAAAGAAATGAACTTTGTGTGGTAAAAATCTGCCAAAGGAATTAAAAACAGTATGAATGCAGAAAATGTAGACAGTTTCAATGAATGATAAGAGGAAGGAAAATTATTCCAAGAGATAATAGTCATTAACAAATCATTCTTAATTAGGCATTTTGACATTCATTTCGGCTGCCAAAACTTGAAAGCAAACATCTAAAATTTGATGAAAGGTCAGAAAACAATTATTATTAATTCAGAGTTGGGAAAAGAGGGAGAAAGAAGGCCTTGAGTAGGGTAATTTATTTACGTGTTTATTCTATCAGTCAAGAAAAATATATTGAACTGATTCTGTGTGTTGTGGGCTCTTATCTGTACCAGTGTACATACTCCAGTCTAGCCACAACTGAAAGGTAGAAATGAGGTCATGATAGTGGGGGGTGAGAAAGCCTCAAGGCACCAGAGGAATATTTTGTGCTTCATCAAAGCTATCCTGTGCCCTGGTTGACCCATCCCTTCCTGAGAGCCTTCTGTGATGTAATGTCCTATTGCCTCCAGAAGGATTCTGGGTCTCTGCTTTGATGACCCCCCCCCCCATTCTCAACAATATGGTGGGGTTTTGTTTTGTTTTGTTTTGCTTTTTATTTTTGGTCTGTTACCTGACTCCATTGACATCTCATGATGGCACAGGCTGGTGCTTCTTCCATGTGGGCTTGTTGCTTCTCTGCTAAATGGCCCCTTATTTAACTTCAAGCCCTTAAGACTCCAGATTCTATATCTTGTAATAACTGAGCACCATCAACTTTCTTCCCCACATTTGCTAAGCACCCATTTTGTCTTCAGCGATCATGTCGGGAGAGTGAGCATCACAGAATGCCAGGTTGTTTGAACAAAGTATTCTTGCCTTGAGGGAGGAATTGAGCAGAGACCCAAAGTCAGGCCACTACTTCAATGTATTGCCATATAAATATAGGTACATAGGCTAACACCTCTATTTTATGAATTAATATATTTACATAAGTGCACACCTATATTTATAACTCTATCTATGGTTTTGCTTCCTAGGTTTTTCCTGTGTTTTCGTTGACCTTCCTCCTGCCCCACCATCATGCTTGCCCTTTTCTGCCTCTTAGCAATTCCTCTCAGCTAGATTGCTTTTGCTCCAACACCACTGGGATCTCTACATTCTCCTAGTTGTTGTTTTTAATTCCCTAGTTGTTCCCCTGTCTATGACTCACAACACACGGAATCCAGGTCAGACAAACCCTCATGAACAGAAATTGGAGTAGAAATATCAAGAGGCTAGGGGGAAGTTAGGGGACAGAGGGCCGAAAAGAAACGGATCATAATGATCAACATATAACTCCACCCTCGCCCCAGAGGGACGAGCAATGGAAACATGGCTGAAGGGAGACAGCAATTGGTTTAAGATATGAAAATAATAGTTGTGATAGGTCATGTGCCAACATGACCAAAGAAGATAAGTAGCTTTGTTGTTACCACATGGACAATAGACACATGTAAGATCGATTGAAGAGCAGAAATATAAATGACTCGGCGAGCCCCGCCCTTGCTCTCTTGCTCTTGGATCTTCAGACCGGCCGGCTGCCTTGTTCGTCCTGTGCCTCGATCTCCAAGGACACTCCCCGTGGGACACCTCATCTGTGGACTGTGTTGCTGTGAGTTGAGATTCTTCAAGCCCTGCTTCGCCACCCTCATGGAATAGACATCTCTTGAGCTGGGGACTGTTGGACTCTGTCATCTGGCTGACTGTTGGTGACCTGCTTTGCCATTTGCTGCTTGTGGCTGGAAAGCCTGAAGTGCTCTACAGAGGATTACTCGGCGGCCCTCAAGACTCCAAGGACTGCCAGTCTACCAGCTGCATCATGCAAGTGAGTTGCACCAAGCCATTTGTACTGCTTTATAGATTACTTAATTATTTATTTCTTATGCTAGATATCTTTCTATCTATATAAATATAGAGAGAGAATGATTAGTGCACTGTTTTTGCTTCTCTAACACAATAGTCATTTGTCATTTGTCAAGGGGTCACAAGAATAGGGGGGAGAGGAGTTGATACCAAGGGCTCAAATTTAAAGTAAATGTTTAGAAAATGATGATGGCAATATATGTATAAATGTGCTGAATGCAACTGATGTGTGGATTGTTATAAAAGCTATAAGAGCCCCTAATAAAGTGACCTTTTAAAAAGTTGATCATATATATGATTAGAGATTAACTAAAAGTGATAGGTTTATTGTGCCAACTAAGTTTCCTTAGGAACATGTGGGTGGAGCTTGATTCGAGGGTGATCGAGATAAATGTTTCTGAGGCTGGCATCCGCTGGCATCCCTTGGCTCTTGCTCCGTGGTGATCAAGCCAGTGTGCTGATGTTTGACCTAGTTCTTTTCCCCAACCGTGTGCTGCACTACCAATGAGCCAAGTCAATCCATGGATTGTGTCACTTCGACAAGCATTGCTAGAGCTTGAGGCTTTCTCGAGACCTGCTTCACTAAACTCTCTGGTCCTGACTGTTGCTGCTCCACCCTGCTGCCTGTCTTGCCTGAGGGCAGACTCCACTGTCTGCTTCCTTGACCTTGGACCAGCAGCTCATGTTGAGTTGAAGGAACTTCACTATATTAACTGTTCCATGAACTGAACCCTCTGTACTGCTGTGAGGACTAGCTGTTATATTCCCTCTTGCTGTAATATATCCTTTCATCTATTTTTGGGGGGGGGGCATCACTGCCCTCTGGTGGTCGTGGGAGCTACCCAGTGCTGCTCCTGAAAGCTGCAGCTGGATTAGAATCGCCAAGCCCAAGGACCGCAGTCCCGCACTCAACCACTCACGCCATCAGGGCTCAGCCCCTCATACATTTTTTTAAAGGAAAGAAAAATATATTGGAAAAGATATCAATAACGGTTGCACAACACAAAGAGTCTATTTGAAATTTTTTAGTACATTTGAATTATACATGTAAAATTGTTGAATAGGGAATGTCTTGTGCATATTTTTTGCCAAATTAAAACATAATGATAATAATTACACTAATAATAATGAGTACTAGGAAGGAGAAAGTGTCCTAAAATGATTATACAGCTCTTCTTCTTTTTTTTTTTTTTTTTTGTGGGCATCACTGCCTCTGGTGGTTGTGGGTGCTACCCAGCCGCCGCTGGATTTGAACCGCCAAGCTCGCGGGCCGCAGTTCCACACTCAACCACTTACGCCACCGGGGCTCAGCCCAGCTCTTCTTGATAGGATTCAACAAGTGAATTGTATGGTATGTGGTTTAAGTGTCAATAAAACTTTTTAAAAAAACAGATAAAATATATTGAATGCTTATTAGGTGTCAGACAATATATGCCAGGAGAAATTTTTCAAAATTCCAATTCCTTATAGAGTACATTTCTTTTTCTGAAATACTCATTTATTCTTCTTAATTTTGACCTTGAACTCAGTCCTGTCCTCCCCCAGAACTTTGTGATCCAACACTTACATATCATACAAAAAGGGATAAAGACCCATGAAATTATCTCACAGCATCAACATAACATCAATTTAACACATGCTCTCAATGCAATCATCTCTCCATCCAATAAAATTACTAAAAATACTTGTGGGAAAAAAAATTTTTTTGCTGGCAATATGTAAGAGTACATATAATTCTGTGCAACTATTGTCTATTTCTTTGCCTATAATATAAACTGGATTTCAGTCTTACAGAATTAAAAGATAACTCACTCTTTTCTTCATGCCCCGCTTTGCTAAAATGCGTGTCTGATGTTGAAATGGGTGTTTGGTTACCCAATATACTGGGGAAATACCTGGGTGCTGTTGTTTAATGACCTGGTTTCCTCAGTCCTAATCGTTGCAGAGCAAGTCACCAGGGTTTCCCCCAGGGAACCCGCTGATGAGTTCAAACTGCCAACCTCTCGGTTGTTTCAGCGGAGCATTGTTCAACCAATATTAACTCCGCTAATAGGGTTGTTAAAATGTAAACAGAGCTTAAAAAAATGTAAACAGAGCTTGTAGCACCTACAGAAGCTCTCAAAGCCTCTGAAGTAATTAGGCCTGTCAGGTAGTCAATTAAAACATATTGTTTATGAATAAGAACTGAAAATATGACATCCTATTACATTATTAAGCCAGTATAGCTCAGAATTCTGAGTTAACTTGAAAATAACACTACTAGTACTTCCCATGATATACAGCAGGGATGTGCAATACAACAATCACGATCTATATTAATCGATCGCAAATGTAATGTGGGTAGATGGCAAAATGGGAGTAGTAAGCCTATCACCAATCCCGTCACTTAATTGATATACAGCACAGCCAATCAGATGCAATCTTAGGTGTGAAACACATGCCCAAACAACTGCGCGAAGTGCAGCAAAACTGACGAGCGAAGTCAAACGTTCTCAACACTTTTCTTTGCTTGATCCAGTCGCTACGTTCGGTGCTATCCGCTTCAGGAAGATACTGAGGTTGATCCACTTGCATCAAAAATTGCAACACTTTCATCTGAACTCTTCTGGACTGGAGAAAGAGATTTTGACACTACAAGTTGACATTCAGCTGAAATCCAGAGTGCATGAACTGTTCTGGAACTTACTCACAGAGGGATAGTACCCCAAAATAAGAAAATGTGCTACCTCCTTAACTGCATTTTTCGACTCTACTTATTTATGTGTGTCAGCCTTTTCCAAAATAGGGATCATTAATTCCAAGTACCGTTCTGCCATGACTGATGATCATTTGGAAGTGTTCTTCAGGCTGGCGGTCAGCAGCTACTGTCTGGACCAGTGGTCAGCAACGTTTTTGTCAAGTGGGTCATTTTTTACTGGTTTTTCACAAAATTTTTTGCTGGCAGGTCACATCACTTCTATTTTAGGTTATGCATTATTTTAGAATACAGAAAATAAAAACATTATACAGATGGGATAATCAACATACCTTAAATATAGAATTACAAATTTATTATCATCAAATCTATCTTTTTAACTTGAAAGAACTCAAAAATGTTAGCAGAAAAGTAAACACCATGCAAATAAAATTAACCCCTATTTAATTAAGAACATTTAATCATTTTAATGGCTTCCTTAATGCTTTTTCATGATCCCTATAAAGTTTGAGATATTTGGGTGATAATTCATTGTTTTTAAAAGAACACATGATTCTGAATTTTCTTTAGTTAACCTGTCTCACGATGACTTGAGAATGAACTTCATTTGGGAAAATACCTGCTCACAGGAGTAGCTGGACCCAAACCTGATAGTAAAGTGAAACCAACTTTCTTTATAGAAGAAAACTTGGAAGGAAGTGATGCCCAACATGTAGCTATTATGTTTAAGTGATTTTCATCGATAACTTCAAGTTGTCTTTTTTTTTTTGGGGGGGGGGGGCATCACTGCTCTCCGGTGGTGGGAGTAGGAGGCCCAGCTCCACTGCTGGAATTGAACCTCCGTCCCAGTGGGCCGCAGTCCCGCGCACAACCACTACGCCACCGGGGCTCAGCCCCTCAAGTTGTCTTCTTATAGCCTTTTATTTGTCTCTCCCTATTACTGAGTTTCTGAAGTCAATTAGCTCCATATCCAGATTTTCAGTTTCAAGGTAATTGAAATATTACAGATCCAATACATTGTCTTTCATTTCATCAGGGTTTATTATAAAATTGAACATGGACTTTAAAGTTCTGAAATCGGGTTTCAAATTCCATTTGAATGGCATCTATGTAAGTTTTAAGCTCATCTACATCTGAATTTGTAATTTCTTTAAGAGTTTTTACTAAAGGAAAATATGTAAATGTTTGTTTCACTAACTCACCCTGGAATAGAACTTTCTTACAACAAAAACTTTTCCATTCTTCATAAAGTGATGAATTGTCTGTTCCTTGCCCTGTAAGCACAAGTTTAAATCATTGAAATTATTAGTAATATCTGCTAAGAATTTTAATTTAGGAAGCCAATTTTTATCTTTGAACTGAGGGAAACTTTCACCATTTTTACTCATAAAAATTTAAATTGCATTAATGTATTCCACAAAGCGATTTAGAACCTTTCCTCTGCTTAACCAGAGACCTTCAGTATGCATCAATAAATCACTATATTCACATTCAATTTCTTGTAAAAATGTCTTAAATTTTCTGTGATTCAAGGCGGAATGAGCTACAATTGTGCTAGTAATTTTAATCACTACGCTCATTACTTCATTTAACGGTTCTGAGGAGACTTTTGCACATAAATTTCCTTCATGAATTAAACAATGGGATGAAAGTAGTGGTCTTCTAAGTTCCTTCTGCAATAGGTTTACAAAGACAGTATGTTTTCCTAACATTGTTGGAACCCCATCAGTTTTGACAGAAATAATTTTTTTCTTCAAACCAGAAACATTTCCATTTTTGAATTTAATGAAGTCTTAAACTTTCTTTAAAATGCCAATACCTTTCGCAGTACCTAACATTGGTAAATAAAAGTGTCCACAACTCTTCCTGAAGAACTGAAGACTCAATAGCTCCATAAAGAGCAATGATTGCAAGCCTTGCCTTGCAACGTTATTTCTGTCCGCACTTTCATCCACAGACAGGTCCGACGAGATCTATCTAGTTCAAGTCAAACTACGTATATTGCTTTTCATTTGTTTGGCTCGTCTCGAAGAAGACAGTCACCGACAGCCGGCTGCCCAAGGCTGTTTCACCACATCGAAAGCACCGTGGTGCAGCCATCGACACCTACCGCCGGCCATCGCAGTCAATCGAAAGCACCCACTTTAATTTGTTGGCAAGGATACCTACTGATCGTTGTAATTAAGAATTGTTTAGTGGGTCACTAAAATTTCCCAGCGGGTCCCTAGGGGACCTGCGGGTCATAGGTTACCGACCACTCGTCCAGACTGTGCATCCGTGGCTCATTCCATTCAGTGCAAATCATCAGAGTAGACTCAGGTAATGACAAAAAAATGTACATAGCTAACTGTGTCGTGTTGTGCAATATGGACTCCTGTGGTTATGCAAGGTACATAAACATACACTATCCATATAAAGAATTCTCGATGCATTTATGAATACATGTAATAAATAAATGTTTTGCATTTTTGGAGCTGGTAGATCATTTTGACTCGATCATTATATTGCATGCTGAAAAAGTATGAGCACCGCTGATATAGAGGATTGAGAAGGATGATAAAGATTTAATGTTTGCATGTTTAGGATACACCTGTGCTGTTTTCAACAGTTTTGTGTTTGAGAAGATGGAAAAACAAGGACTTCACAAAAGCAACTGTTCTCCCACGGATTTCCCCTGTGATTGTAATGTCAAATAGAACTGTGCTCCGGGGGGTTTGACAGCTTCTTTTTAGAAGCTGATAACAGGGCCTTCCACCGCCCCCCCCCTCCCCGGTTCCTTCCAACACAAACCTCCAATTTTTCACTCTGTAGCTGAATGCCTTAACCATTTGCATTACCCAGGAATTTCTTCCCAAAGATAGTTTTGGGAAATGAATAAACCTCATGTAATCTAATTTTACATCTCGGCGAATAGTAAGAAATCTACATTTGAAAAGTAAAATCACAGTCAGTCATGTTTTGAAAGAACTTGTTAGGATGACAATTTTCTGCCTTCATTGCATCTTGTCAGATGAAATTTTTAACACTCGCCACAAACAATAGCTCACTGAACCCAATGGCCTTTGTTTGGGCGATACACAATTCCAAATGTGTTTGTTGTAACCATATTGTGCACAGGCATTTCCTTGCTTTAAAATAATCTGAAATATATTTTAAACTTAGTAAAGTTTCTTTTGCACCTGCACTAATAATTATCTCTGAGCTTCAGGAAATTCAGTCATTGTTTTAGTGAGTAATAAGACTTGTTGATTCACTTAACACACCTAACAAAACTGTATCTGGCTTCACAAAGTTTACCATTTAAGGATAAGAGAACAGGAAGCAGGAAGTTCTTGAAAGCATTGTAGAAGGCCTGAAAGATTAGCGGAAATACATGCCAGACAGAAAGTCATGAGGCATATCAGTAGGAGTGGGAGCAAACAATATCATAGGTTATAAATCATAAAAAGAATGTGGACTTTACCCTAAGAGCAAAGGGAACTCTTGAAGAGTTTCATAAGCGGAAGTGATAAGAAAATAGAGTCAGAAAGACTGAAGGCTCATCAACTATTTTAAATCTATACCATTGGCTGAATGAATGACACTACTGATAGAATTACACCCTAGAATGATGACTGCCAACATTCTCTAACATAAAATGGCAACGATGTCTCTAAGATGAAATATATATACCATGGGTAAAAGAATGGTTTTGGGACTCACAATTCTCACTCCAATCTAAGAAGAATTAGTTGTTTGGTTTTTTTTTTTTGGAGTGGGGGGGGGCGCATCACTGCCTTCTGGTGGGAGTGGGAGACCCAGCCTTGCTCCTGGAGAGTTGCTGCTGGATTTGAACTGCCAAGTCAGTAGGCCGCATTCCCAAACTCAACCACTACACCACCAGGGCTCAGCCCTTTTTTTTTTTTTTTTAAGAATTAATTCTTATGACATGCCTCTCCTTGATGAAGATTAATTCTCATAACATGCCTCTCCCTCATGAAGAAGACATGACTGAAGATATGGATCCTAAATCAAAGGGTGGTTTAAAAAAACCGAGATGATGCCTAATTACCAGAAAGAATAGCATCTTGGGCTTTAAAATTTACTATACAGCTACAGTTGTCAAAACAGCCTGGTACTGGTATAATGATAGATACTGGCACCAATGGATAAGAACAGAAGATCCAGAAATAAAAACAGCAGCATAAGACAACTGATCTTTGACAAAGGTCCCTAAACTGGAAATCAGTCTGCAGAATGATGAAACAAGACCCTTACCTCACTCTGTGCACAAGAACAAATTCAAGGTGGATCACAAACCTTGAAACAAAATCCCAAACTATCAGGATCATCATGGAGAAAACTGGGACAAAGCTAAGAACTTTAGTGCTGGGAGTACATAGGCTATTAGAAATAAGGAAGGATACTCACACAGAGGAAGATAAAATACATGAGTGGGGCCTACTAATAATGACACACTTGTACACATCCAAAGACTTCATCAGAAGAGTAATAAGTGAGCCCACACACTGGGAAAAGATAGTAACAACATAATAAGGAGTTTATTGCTATAATCTACAGAATCTTGGCATCAAGAAAAAAAAAGAATTGTCTATATTGACTTGAATCGAAGTTTGACATAGAAGGGAACATGAATGACCAATAACCATATGAGACAATGTTCACAATCATTAGCCATTTGGGAAATGCACATTAAAGCAACTAAGATTTCACCTAGCACCCACAAAGATAACCCAATTCAAAAAGATGGAAAGCAACAATGCTGGCAAGATAGGAACTGTCATTCTCTGAAGGTCAAGTAAATACTAACCACTGTGGAAAGCAACTTGGCATTCCCTAAAACAGATGGAAATCGAGCTACCATATGACCCGGCAATTCCAGTACTGGGCATATACCAGAAAAAACAAGAAACACACCAGACCAGACATCCGCTCTCCAATGTTCATTGCTGTGCACTTCACAATTGTAAAAATTTGGAAACAACCTAAATTTTCATCAATAGATGAATGGATACAGATACTCGGGTACATAATGGAATACATACACCCCTAAAAAGCAGTGATGAAACTATGAAGCACCACATGGCGTGGAAATATTTGGAGGATGCTATGCTGAGTGAAGGCAGCCAAGCACAAAAGGTCAAGTACAACACGAGTCCACTGAGGTAAGTTCAAACAGCAGAATGGGCACACAGGAAAATGCACAAAACATACAATCCCTGAGCTGAGGGCCAGATAGTCTGGCAAGAGTCAGACCAGAGCAAATGATCCATGATTCATACATAATCAACAACAGATTCAGATAGCACTCCTGCTGAAAGGTATGTACACACACACACACACACTCACACTCACACACACCATATACTCGATCCTCCTCATGCCACAACCCTTCAGTACAGTCCCTCATGTTGTGGTGACCCACCAACCATAAAATTATTGTCACTGCTACTTCATAACTGTAATTTTGCTACTGCTATGAATGGGACGACTTCTGTGAAAAGGCTGTTGAAAAAGATCCCCAAAGGGTGACGACCCACACATTGAGAGCCACTGCTTTAAGGCTCACAGAGGTGTGAGAGCGGAATAAAGATGGCAAGGGAGTGGTGGGGAAGGGTCAGCACACGAACCACCCAAAGGGAGGGTTTTGTTTATATCTCCACAGGAAAGAGAAAGCAGAACTCATTCCTGTGTGTCAGTCCTTGAAGAAGATGTTCCTGCTGGGAGCGTCTCAGTTCCCAGAGATGACTGCAAGGCCAATCTCAGCTCGGGACAGGACAGCCTCTCGCTAGATGATCACACTAAGGAGGACAGCTCTGAGGAAACACGTTGGAAACGCAGCCAGCCTACCCCACCCACATGGGATCAAACCAAATGGGAGTGCAACAGACCGGTGATGTGCATGCAACCATGAAGCCCCCAAAGAATGCTGAGCATAGGCTTCTGAACCGGCTGTGGATTCCTCACTAAGGGGCCACACTGAAAGACTACAGGTGTAAGTGGGGTGGGGCACTAGACTGCTCCATCCCTGGTGGCTGGAATCTCAATGTGGACCTACAGGATGCTCACCTTTCAGACATGATTACTGAAAACTAAAAGGACGGTTAGGTGAGCAGATGTACCAGTGGCTAGGTAAGCGGGACTGGGATAGGTAGCCCTGAGAGAAATGGAGACTGGAATGATGGCTTTTAACACTTTCTTTTCTTTCTTTAAACATAGAGGTCTTTATCTGCTATGTGTCACTAATTCCTGTAAGATTTGTGACTGTTTGCATGCTTTTAGTTTGTTTGGGTTTTTTTTTTTTTTTTTTTGGTGTTTATCTGTACAAGTAATCCAGGATTGGCCACCTTAGAGAGACAGGGACTGGATCAATGGTTCCTAGGGAGCATGGGAGAAGAGGGAGGCAATCATGATAAGAATAAGAGAATACTGTGTTCTAAAGTTGACAGCAAGGAGGGGATAGCTTTTCCTGAAGAATTTAAACAATTTAATTGTATCTGAGGGAATCACTGAAATGTGAATGATGGGCAAACATAGCTGTGGAGTAGGAGGAGGCAGAATATACACATCAAAGAAGCAGATGTACTTTGGGCTTCAACTTATATCCTGCCTCTGTACAAGAACGGTTTGTTCCAGTAACGTGGCGTTGTATGATACTCACCTTCCTGACAGGGTTGCTAAAGACAAAATGGGTGCGTAAGCAAATGTGGTGAAGAAAAATGATGTTGCCCGGCTATTACAAGATATAGCACCTGGTGTTTTAAAGGCTTGTAGTTAAACAAGTGGCCATCTAACACAGAAGCAACAAGCCCACATGGAAGAAGCACACCAGCCTTTGTGATCATGGGGTGGCAACAAGAAGAGGTATCAGAATTTCATCATGCAACTAAGTTGATGTGAAGGGTTATGGATGCAATAGAGACCCAAACTCACCTGCAATGTAATTGGACAGTTCCTCTCAGAAGAGTCACAAGGAAAGGATGATAAATCCAGGGTGTGATACGACACTGATGAACCACATTTTTATCCACTAGCTCTTTAGTATTTTCTTCCCTTACTATTAAGTCCATTATTTGTTTTCCCTCATTAATTATGTTAGATTTGTGTATGTTTATGTGTTTATTGAAGACGGTTCGGTATATGAGGCAAGATAGATAGCCCTGCAGAAATAGTAACTGGAGTAATGGTTCCGTGAGGGTACGGGAAGAGAGAGGGAGGTGGGAAGGTGGGGAAGAAGAATGGGGATCTCATAGCAATGATTATTGTGTAGCTCTACTCAATGGGATTGAACAGCAGAACGAATTGTAGGTACATGGATATATTGGATTGTATAAGATATATCAATAGAACTATTATAAAAATAGTATCTGGGGTCCTAAAGGCTTGTCTGTTTCCAAACAAGCAGCCATCTAAGTGAGATGTCAACTAAGTCCACAATAAAAAAGCACACCAGCCTTTGAATCCCAAGGATTGTAAATAAAATAATTCAAATATGAAGGAGGGAATGATATCAGAGCAGCACTCGTGAACACTTGGACTGCAGAAGGCTATGGATGACAGTGGAAGCTCCAAATCCAATTTCAGATCCATGTGCTGGACCACACATAGATTAAGCTCTGACGAATTACCCCTGGCTATACTCAAGAGATACAAAAAACCTGTTAACAGACAGAGAGCATTGTAGAGATAATTCTAGTAGACATCATTACATTTAAGTGTATTATCTTATTTGAACTCTCTTTGACCCATTTAAAAGCTTTTTTAAAAAGTAAAGGAAAATACACATGGATGAAGTCTCCAGTGAATCCCCTCTGACCATAGAGCAGGGATGTAAATAGCTTTGTTATCACACAGAGTGCATGGGGACATGGATGATTTCAGGTGTGGTGAGGTTATACTAAAACACTTCATCATTTCCTCTCTAGTTTGGCCAGTTTCCAAGTGGTTCTGGTTTTTAATATTTTCTGCCTTTTGGGGGGATTTTTCTTTATTTTATTTTGTTATGAAATCCAAGATGGGTGTATCTATAGAGAAAGTAACTGGATTAATGGCTTCCTGAGGATATGACAAGGGAGGTTGGAGGGAAATGGGAAGCTAATCAAAAGGAGTGCAAAAAAGAAGAAAAATTCTCTAAAATTGATTGTGGTCATGATTATATGATTATTATTGATATGATATGATTAATATGATTGAACTATTGAATTGTATAGTGTGTTTGGATTACATCTGCCCCCCCAAAATTAGAAAAAGGCAAGAAGTAGATATAAGTGATATGGATTATAGTATCAACCCTGAAAGTTAAAAGAATAGATTAATTTCAGATATAAAAATTGTACCAAAAGGTATTGGGGGGGGGGGCAGGGAAGTATTGGTGATTGTGATATAGTGGATAGGAGTGAGGAAGATAAAGGAAAATTAGATACTGTAGCAGTCATACACTTGATGTCAATTTCATGATTGGGATGTAGGAGTGGAGTCTAGCCTGTCAATCTGGAGATAGCCAATGAGTAGCCATTGAGGCTTCTGTGTGGGTATGGCTTTGAGAATTCTGGGAAGTCTCAAGGTGTTTCCCTAGTGGAGATGAGAGACCATATTCCCAGTTGTGGGGAGTTACTCAACTGACAAGACAAGATGGAAGTGTTCAAGGAACTGGAGGAGCCAGAGGAAGCCACACGACTTTACCCTGATGGAATCAGACCTCTGAAGCCGGAAAATCCACAGAGAAACCCTTGCCAGTGCTGAGATGCTTCTGTCACCAATGGATACTGTTGATGGACCCTGAAAACGAGGATCCATCAGGGGACCCCTGCCAGGATCCATGAGAAAACTCTGCACCCACTGGCCTGTGACTTCGTGAGTCTGAAGAGGACGTTGTATATTGGTATTGGACATATGGGCTAATATCAGACTTATGGCTTTGAACTGGGCTGGGTTAGGATGCTTTCTCATTCCTCTTGCATATAAACCTTTCCCTTATATCCATATGCGTGTCTATGAATTTGTTTCTCTAACCTATCCAGACTCACACAGGTATCAAGGAAGATTTTCTGGTGTCCTGCTTGAGAAATTAGTTGGATACTAATGACACACTGAAAGAGAAACAGAAAAAGATTGATTGGGGAAAGATGATAGAATCAATTTTGAGAATGTATGTGAAGTACCTTGAGACATCCAAGTGATAATATTCATCAGGCAGTTGACTATCTGACTTTGAGGTGCAGGAAGGGCATTTGGATCGTAGAAATTGATGTTGAAGTCATTGACATATAGATGGATGGTAATTAAAGTCACAGGACTGGGTAATATTACCCAGCGTGAGTATGCAGAAGAAAAGAATAGCTAAGAAATTTGATTCCATACAATGTGTTTCTCATATAATATGTTCTTAAGAAATATTTGATTTGAGAAAATACATTAAAATATAAATATGTTTTAATCAAATCTAGAAAGCATTTTTAAATACCTGCACATGATATTTCAGGGTAGTAAAATTCAATGAGCCATTTGGCTTTCAAAAATGTTTTGGGTTCCTGAAGAAGTCTTTAGTAATGTCCGTGCCATAATTTGTCACTTATAGTAATGGTCCCTAAAAGAAGCAAACCCATGCACCTAGCACTGCTGCTTGTACATAATTGACACTTAAGACATATTTGCTCAATGGGATTTGTGAACAAACACATAAGTGTACAAATAAAATACATATACTTATCTTCTCACAGCAGGGAAAGGTAGAGTGCCCCCACGACATTATTTCTCTGTTTGCGTTGAGGTGCTATACTAAGAAAAATTTAGTCATTTGGTCTCTAGGGTCATTAACTTGATCTTGTAAGCTTGCCTGGGCATATTGACAGAGAGTGGAAGTGATAAATCCAACAGAAAACGCATATTTAAAGTTATAGAGGATTCACAGAAACCAACTCAAAAAAGACAGCAACCCATGTTTCAAAACAAGCAAAACTCTTGAATAGGCACTTCCCAAAAGAGGATGTCCCAATGGCCAGTGAACGAATGAGAAGGGGCATAATTTCATTATCTGCCGAGCACATGCAATTGAAAGCCACTATACCAGAGCACTTCAAGCTCACAAGAATGAGTAAATTAAAGAGGATAACAAATTCCAGTTGGGGCAAGGACAAGGAGCCAATCGTGACTCCCTTATGTTACTAATGGGAGGATAAAGTGGTGTGATCACTGTGTTAGTCATGGTGCAGTCTAAAGACAGAAATGATCCATTATTTGAACTGAGAAAAATTAACATAAAAATGTTAATATTGGCCCCATTTCTGAATCTCTATCTTGTAACAAGCCTAGCACGTTTCTCATCTCTAAAGGTTTTAACAGCATCTTATAGCATCTCCCACTAAGAATTAGCCTTGTTGTTGGTTGCCTTCAAGGTAATTCTGACTTCATGGCTGTCCCATGAGTGTCTAAGCAGAACCATGGCCCAGAGTTCTGTTCTGTGGGTTTGCTTGTTTTCAAACCTTCTTATGGTGCATTCGGTGAAGGTTTGCAAAGCTGACCAGTTTTCCATTCAACACTGTGCACATATTTTGCAACCTGGGGGTTTTATGACATGCAATATACTCTTATTTGATCAAGTGATCATCTGCTAAGTGATAACTAAGTGATTAGTTGCCTATCAAGGCAAATGTCTTGAGGGACCCAAGCGGCTGATGTAACTTTTCATCGGGGCAGTAAGGATGACAGCTAGAACTGGCCTGTGACCTGGGAGAGGCCCAGATATCTCTGTCTATTAGGAGTGGAGGTGGAGCACCAACAATTTTTAGATTGAAATTATGTATATATCCTGGTAGCCAACAATGACCTTCCCACACAGTATAGGAGTAGGACAGACTGGAAAGTAGGAGATCTTTCTGGAAGATCTTCCTCTGTGTACATGAAGAGGGGACGGGAAATTATGACACTAAATTAAAAACCTAGCAAATTCTAAAACAAAAATTTCTATTACAAACAGAACCATTCAGATAGAAAAAGCATTCTAGAAATAATCTAGTTCTACCCTCAGAATAAGGAACCCCGGTGGCACAGTGATTAAAGTGCTTGGCTTTTGTGGTAGATATTTAATCCTTTATCAATTTGAGGATTAAAAGTGTGGGTGTACAGTCTAGTCTGTCAATTGGATCTTAGCCAATGAGGCTCCTGTGTGGGCATGGTCTCTTCCTGAGAATTCTGGGAAACCTGGTACTTCCTTTGTGGAGTTCTCTCCCTTGGAGATCCTCCACAGCCAAGGCTGATTTCCCTGGGACACATTGCAACTGAGAAGACACATGAAGCCACCCTAGTGCCCTGAGCTGGATAAGCCAGCCACATGGATGCAACCGCACATCTAAAGCCAGAGAAGCCACAGAGAGACCCCTGTCAGCTATGAGATGCTTACAATGCCACTGGATCCAAAGACTTTCTATCCACTGGCTTGTGATCATCTTGCATTTGGCGTGATTGCATTTGTTTCATGAGTCCGAAGAGAACTGTATAGATTGGTATTAGACATATAGGCTACTATCAGACTTATGGCCTTGGACAGGACTGGGTTGGGATGCTTTCTTAATGTATAATTACTCTTTAGATAAAACCTTCTCTTATATACAGATGAGTGTCTCCATGAATCTTTTCCTCTAGTCTACCCAGACTAACAGAGTTATGAACTAAAAGGTTGGCCATTAGAGCACACTAGCTGGTCCATGGGAGAGAGAAGTGGCCATCTGGTTACTACTCTGTCCGTTAGCATCTCTATCATTCAAAATAGACTCTACCTCTACAGCCATGCTTCCACCACCACCACCACCACCCAATACACACACACACACACACACACACACACACACTGCCACTGAGCTGTGACCCGGTAGAACTGTCGCTGAGGGTTTCCCAGGCTGAAACTGTCTACAGGAGCAGAAAGCACAGCCTTTCTTCCTGGTACGACTGATGGTTTCAAACCGTTAACCTTGTGGTTAGACGCCCAACGTGTAACCCATGGCACCAGGGTTCCTTTGATTTGATGTAAACATTTAAGGGAACCCAGAGAGAACTAATTTAGCAGAGCTACCATGAAAAACCCCACTAACATGAACTTATTTACTAAGAATCTGGCACTATACTAAGTGTTTTATGTATATTAGCTCAAGTAGTTCTCTTGTCATCACTGTGACTTTGGTACTAGTTTACTTTTATAGATGAGTGTGTTAGTCTGGGTAAACTAAGGAAACAAATCTGCAGAAACTCATATGTATAAGAGAGAGTTTTATATAACGGCTAAGTGTCTATTAAGAAAGCATCCAACCCGTGCTCTATAAGCCTAAAAATCCAACATTAGCCCATTATATTAACACCGATCTACAAAGTCTCCTCAATTTCACAAAATGTATGCAATGACGTCAGCTGCAGGAGGAAACCGAATCAGAGCATCTCGGTGTGGCAGGGTCTCCATGGGGCTGCTCCAGCACCCAGGGCTGCAGTGGGCTAGGTTCACGTGGCCTCTCCTCGGGATTGTCTTACAGGAAGTGAGCCTTGCCAGCTGAAGCAGGGAACTGGCTAAGCAGCTGCAGCCTGGTCCGACCATCAAAGAGCAAGAGGCTCGAGAACTAGAAAGGCGAGTCTCACCTAGCCATTTATCTCTCTGCCCTTCAGTTAGTCCCACATGTGTTTATTGACCAGATTGGCACAATAAACTTTAACTATCTCAGTGAGGAAATTGAAGCTAAGTAACTTGTCCAAATCCAGTACTGAAACCTCGGAATGAAGGATTCCAGCACCTATACTCTGAGTGCATTGGAAGCCAGCCAGCATGCTTTGATACCGTGCCCAATAGAATATTTTTTAAACTACAATTAAGCATTGGTCCCCCATTTTGTTTCCAAGCCATTCAATTCACATTGGGAAACATGCAACATAGGCTGGAACTGGAAAAAGCAAAACAAAACAAAACTAGACCTTCTCCAATAGAATCATTCAGTCCACAGTAAAAAACACTGAGGTCCAAACGGGTAACTAGCCCCCCAAGGCCACAAGTGATGGAGGTAGGACTTTAATCCAAATTTACTCTTTCCCAAGGCAGTTCTCTATCCATGTGCCACAAAATCTGCTCCTCCTATCTCTTCTTCTTTCAACCATGGGTAGTGGTAAAGGATCCAAAGCGTTTGTTGAGTGTTCTCTCTATTTAACAGAAAGACATTCATCTACTCTGTCAGGATCCCCGTTACACGTGTGACTACATGTATGGTTTTGTGTTTTGTGTGTGTTTATCTATACAAATATAGGCAATCTTTTTTACTTTTTTGTAAGAGTTTTATTGGCATGTCCTGCACATATCAAACAAGTCAATAGTTCAATCATTTTGAGAAGAATTGTACAATCATTACCAAAATCAATTTTAGAATATTGCGTTCTTCCTTGTACTCAGTGTTATTAATATCATTATTTTTAAAATGGTGGCAAAGATATACACAGCAAAAGTCTCCAATTCAACAACTTCTACATGAATAATTCAGAGCCTTTGATTACATACCCTTCATGTTGTACAACGGTTATTGATGTGTGTTTCCAAATTATTCCACCACCATTAACATGGACTCAATATTTCCTAAACAAAAGGTATGACTGGTAACCATTCAACACTGGCTGAATGGGGGGGCAATATTTTTCAAAAATCATTTTATTGGGGGCTCTTACAGCTCTTAACACAATCCATATATACATGCATTGTGTCAAGCACATTTGCACATTTGTTGCCATCATCATTTTCCACTTTTTTAAATAATGCTTTTTTTAAGTTGGGGGCTCATACAACTCTTATCACAAAGGATCTTGCAGAAACAGAGACCGGACCAATGTTTCCGGGGGTCCAGAGAAAAGGAGGGGAGGAGGTGACTGGAGGTGATCAGGGAGCCAACAGTGATGGGTACATAGTAGTAAATGTTCTAAGACCGATGATGAGGGCTATAACTTTTCTGGTTGTTGATCAATCAAAGTACGTCTTAGAGGCATTGATGAGAGGTGAACAATGGGTAAAGATAATAGTAGGGTAGGAGGGAAAAAGAGTAAAGAAGAAGCAAATATAAATATGTGTATTTATTTATATATTTATGCAAATGCAATAAGGAAGCAGTTGTACTTTGGACTTCTATTTAAATCTTACCTCAGTATAAGGACAGTTCATTCTAATACTATGGCATTGTCTGATACTCACCTTCCTAGCAGGATTGTTGAAGACAAAATAGATAAATAGGTAAACGTGGTAAAGAAAGTGGATGGTGCCCAGTATCAAAAGATACAGTGTCTGGGATCTTAAAGGCTTTTATTAAACAAGTGGCCATGTGGCAGGGAAGGAGTCGACATGGAAGTCGACATGGACAGAATACACCAACCTTGGTGATTATAAGGTGTCACTGAGAAGAAGTATCAGAAGTTCGAAGGCAAGTGACCAAAGCGATGTGAAGGGGGTGGTTGTAGTGGAGATTCAAAACCCACTCATAAGATAATTGGATAGTCCCTCTCAGAAGGGCCACACGGAAGGGATGATCAATCCAGGGTTCGGTATAACACTGATGAACCTCATAATTATCTTCTAGTTCTTGAATACTTCCTACCTTTACCGTTAGGGTCTCTATTCACCTCATTAATCATGCTGGATTTGTGTATGTTCATTTGTACATTTAAGATTGTTCAGTACATGAAAGTCAAGCTATACAACCCATCAGAAAGTAGTTACAGAAATAATGAATGGGTCCCTGAGCATACAGGAAGCGAAAGGAGGGGAAGAAGGCATGGGGAACTGTTAGCACTGGTGACTGTATCACCCCAGTCGATGGGATCAAATAACAGAATTACATGTGGATGGGTATATTGGATTGTGGAAGGTATGGGGGGGAAACTACTATAGAAAAGAAAGGGGGGTGTTGTTCCTGAGAGGTATGGTGGGAGAGGGAAGGGATAAAGGGAACTGATATCAAGGCATTCAAGAAGAAAGGAAATGTTTTGAAACTGCTGGTGGTAGTAATTGTACAACACTGCTTGACGTGATTGAACTATGAAATGTTATGATATCTGTAAGTGCTCCCAATCAAATGATTTAAAATTTTTTAAATTAAAAAAAAATCCCACAAAGTACTTGTTGACTCTAAATAGACTGGCCATACTGATTGATCATGAAATGCATGCAATACCTACTTCCTAGTCTACAATCAAAATCCACTACCATAGAGATGCTTTTGACTCAAAACGACCCAATTTGGGGTTCCTGAAGCTTCATAAATCTTTACGAGGACAGACAGCCTCATTTCCCCCCCTCAGATCAGCTGGTGAATAGGTTTGCTTTATTTCCATTACTCTGGCAAGGGAAAAAAAATCATGATACAATTCGTTTAAGTACGCTCCCTAAGATGCATAGAATTCCTTCAAAGAGGTAAATACTGTGTATGCGGAGCTAAGAGTCAAGTTGAGGGCTGACTCATGCTAATCTCGGTCTCACTCTACCGCTCCCCTTCTCAGAAACTGCTTCCTAGAATTTGCGGGGTTACACCTTATGAGTTATGCCAACCGTATTCTTAACTACACAGGAATGACCTTCAGTGGTCTCATTTATCACGGGTAAGCTGCCGGTTTTCCACTGGAAAGTAAACCATATGGCAAGCAGCGTGCTAGAAGCAGATCCTAAGGCCAGGTCCTAGGGTTAATTAAGTCTGAATTTTTAAAGGGTTTTTCTAAAAACCTGAGAGAAATAAATACTCTCAGTGATGCTGTTGAAAGTGAGCTGTTGTGGTGGCATCTATACAATAAGCTGAAAGAGCATTATTTTGTTTAGTCCTCACCAGATCCTTATTAGGAAAACACTATTTCTCAGAGAATAAAACAATAACACTGAGAGGCAATTTGTAAAAGGCGTCCTAGCTGATAAAGTCGAGGGACCAAAGTACACAAGTACTTTAGCACTTAGTACAGTAGAGTCTATGAGCTAAACCAGTTACCCCTCTATACCCACCTGATGTCGCCATAGAACCCCGTGGTATCTGATGCACGGTGGTGGCTTATGTGCTGCTTTGATGCTCAAAGGTATGCTTTCAGTACTTCGAACACCATCTGGGTCACCCAGGGTAGACAGGTTTTCAGTGTGAAGAAGGTTCAGGCAGGACTAGGCAACATTATGTTCTCTTGGACATGAGGTCACCATGAGTGAGAGCCCGTTCAACATTGGCTAACCACTCTGTACTATTCCCCTGGTATGGAACAGTGTAAGACATTGCGACGTAGACCCTTAGGCTATAAGTTCAAAAGTAATCACTCTGAGTTCATAGAGGAAAGATTCATGAGAGAAATAGAAACTTTTGAAAAGAGGCCTTGTGTTTTTTAAATAATTTGTTATGCTGATTTTTTTTTTGGTGAGATGGTCTGGCTCAGTCCCTTTTGGGCAGATGTCACATCTTTGACTCTTTCTGTTTCCTTCAGTCCATTATAATGGAATAAATAATACTGAGTTCTTCTATGGAGAAGGTGGCTAGCTAGCACTAAACTTGTATAAGGATGGGTGCACAATAAATGTTTCTTGAATTATTCACTAGAGAAGGTAGCAGTCTTACCCCAAATTTACAAGATATAGTCTATAATCATTAAGGCCTTTTTTGTTAATCTTTTTAATGAATCATTTTATTGGGAGCTCATGCAACTCCTATCACAATCCATACAAACATCAATTGTATGCAATCACATTTGCACACTTGTTGCCATCATCATTCTCAAAACATCTTCCCTCCATCGAGGCCCCCAGTATCAGCTCCCTGTATTTCCCTTCCTCCCCCTCCCCCTTGAGCCCTTAGTAATTTACAAATTGCTATTATTTTCATACTGTACACTGTCCAATGTGCCCCAACACTTTATTCCCTGTTGCCCGTGTCCCAGAGAGGAGGCTACGTGTAGAACCCTGAAGTTGGTTCTCCCTTTCTATTCCTCCATCCCTCCACCCTCCTGGTATTACCACTCCTATTACTAGTCTTGAGGGATCATCCTAAATTTCCCATGTTTCCAACTTCACTGTGCATTTCCTGGTCTAGCTGGATTTATGTGGTAGAATTGGGGTCATGATAGTGGGTGGGAGGCAGCATGGGAACTAGAGGAAGGTTGCATATTTCATAGCTCCTACCCTGTATCTTAACTGGCTCATCTCCTCCTTGTAAGCCCTCTGCAAGAGGATGTCACTTCACCTATTGATGGGCTTTGGGTCCCCAATCTGTACTCCCCCTCATTAATAATATAATTTTAGCTCTTTGATGCCTGACTCCAGATCCCTTCACTACCTCATGATCACTACCCTCGCTGACGCAAGGCCTATCGGGGCCAGGATGAAGAAACGGGGTCTAGATTATACCCTGTCGGACACAACCACACCAATGCAAAGCACTAAGAGTGTGCAACAGAGTGTGGCGTTCCAGATGGAGTGCCAAGGATATGCTTTGGGCCCAGGGTATGGCACCCCATCCGACTCAACCAGGGGTCACTCCGGGAGGTCAACTACAGACCTTGAACTTTATACAAGTTTTTCTATTGCTATTATTTTTATTATTCTTTTACATATATGTATAACACATCGAGGGGTTTTCTAGCTGTTATCATTGTTTTATTTACTTCAGTTGCTTCATTTTAGGAGGCCTTTTTTGGTACATATTGTTACCTCTGCAGGTCTGTCTAGACAAGATATGCTAGACAAAGAGTCTGGAGGCGAAAAAGACAGGACTGATGGTTCCAGGGTAGGGGACATGGAAGAGGAGGAGGAGGGGGAAAGGTGGTGATGTCGACCAGCCCAGGAAAAAGGGAATAACAATTGATACAAAATCAGTGACAAGGTGGGTGAGAGAAGGCCCATAGGGATTGATTAAGGCTTTTGATGTGTTTTGTCACTAAGTTGCTAAAACAAGATCCCACTGGCTTGAGACTGGGCTAGGACCGGTTTAGCGTTAACAACTTGTGAATTAGTAGCAGTCAGCAAATGTTCAATAATGATAACCATACTAGAGACCAAGTAAATAGAACAATGTTTGTTTCAGTTGCTTTATTTTCCTCTCAAATTTTAAATGTTTTCTCTATTGAGAGCAACAGTCTACACTAATATACAAAGGGCTGCAGCTCAGTTTATTCATTTAGGTTTAAAAGTACAGGAAATCAATTCACAGTTTGTATCATCAAGTGTGACTTACAGTTTCCTTGGTGAACCCCAAACAAACAAGCATATTGTGCCCAGTACTTTAGGGTAAAAAAGGCATTTCTGCATCGCTGCAGCTGTAAGAACCACACCATATGTCTAATGTCGATACTCTGAGAAAAATAGGGAAGCAAGACAATATTCCATTTTTCAAAAGGCCACTAAAGTCCGTAGTAAAGTCCATCTAGAAATTGATGCAAAGGGAACCATGGAAGTTCTGCTATTGCCTTCTGTGAGTCAGTGGCAAGAACATTGGAAACCTACATCTGGAGACCTACATTTTAACACAGCATTATGCAATCCACGTGACCTTGATTAAGCCACTTAACTCTTCTGAACTTCTGCTTCCTCATCTATCTAATGAGAACATTCGCTCTCTGAGTTGTTCCCCAGGCTTACCTACCTGTAAAAGGAAGACAGTGTACATTAGGTCATCTTTAAAACCAAACCAGGGGTCACAGAGTCCATTCCAATTCCTGGCAGCCCCATGTGTCACAGGGCAGAGCGACTCCCTATGTTTTCCAGGCTGCAACCTGGCCCTCAGAAGCAGATCTCTGGCACTTTTCCCCAACCAGAAAACAGGAAGCTGTTAAATGCTTAACTACTTGTGCCACTCAGGGACTCCCTAAATCTACCTAGCACTCAAAGAATGTAACATAACGCCAGAATTGTTACAGTAGCCGCAGTCTTCATCTCCTGCTTTGTTGTACAAAGCTATGAACGAAGGATAAAGCAGTAGACCTTTGCTCATTTCACCCCTGCTGTTCAGGACTGTTAAATCATGCTAGGAGTTCCCCCATTAAAAGAAGCCTCAGTGAGCTGTGGATTCCTTCCAGGAGGGTGAAATGC